>JAGFBZ010001200.1:0-27946 GCA_018398805.1 Hirundichthys speculiger
TGATTTTTTTTTTTTCTTCCCCCCTTTTTGGAATAGAGCAAATAGAGAGGCATGCTTGTATTTCTGTCTCAGTTTTAGGTAGTGAGGTTATGGGATGGTACAAAAGTGGTCTTTCACATCAATTAACTTCCTCATTATACCAAACCTAAACAAGTTTTCCAAATATATCCCTTTCCATCTGTGATTGTCTTGCACTACATTCATTTTTTTAAATTGAGCAATCCTCCCTATTTCCTGTTATTTTACGCTTATATATTCTATCTGATTCTGACACATATCACCTCTTTCCTCTTTGTTGCCTCTCATAAAACATTTAGAACATTTCAAGCAACATTTATAATTGATGATTTAAAAGAGATGTTAATGCTCAGTTCAGTCGACATTTATTTACACTGCAAAAACTCAAAATCTTACCAAGTGTATTTTTCTCATTTCTAGTCAAAAATATCTCATCACACTTAATATAAGACAAAGTCACCTAAAGAGTAACATTTCAGTGAGATATAGGAGCTTGTTTTAAGACTTTTTTAGACTGAATTAAGCAAATTTTCACTTGTTCCATTGGCAGTTAAAACAGACTTAATACAAGATATTTTTGCTTGTAATAAGCAAAAAAATCTGCCAATGGAACAAGTGAAAATTCGCTTAATTCAGTCTAAAAAAAGTATAAAAACAAGCTCCTATATCTCACTGAAATGTTACTCTTTAGGTGATTTTGTCTTATATTAAGTGTGATGAGATATTTTTGACTAGAAATGAGAAAAATACACTTGGTAAGATTTTGAATTTTTGCAGTGTAGTTTCTCCATCAGTACATTTTCAAATAGTCACATTGGTTTTAGGTAAATAGCCATTCTCAGAGTTTACTATTACAACAATATAGATTCATTGACAATAATAAGATTCAGGCTACTGTATAATTACTCACAGTAAAAGAATATTACTATTATCAGAAAGTTCAGATGGCCACAGCTCATTATATGTTTAGTTTTTATTTAAACTGAACCTTAAAGGCCAATATTTGACGACGTGCATTCAGGTAATATGTTTGCAGACGGCGGTTTGGAGCAGATGGGTCAACAGAGCTTTACAGTTGAACAACTGTGTGTAAACAGGTTTCTAGAGCAACAGATAAAAGGCTGCGTTGTCGTAGCGTTTTATCTCATCACACCACTTTTCTTCATCCACACAAAAACTGAGTGTAAAGCACATGATGCATTCTTTTCACATAAAAAGACTACCTGGAGGTTGCACTATGAAAGAGGAAGTCTTTGCTCTTTTTTTTTTTTTTTTTTTTTTTTGGTATGTTTTTGGATTTTTTTTTTTTTTGTTTGTTGTTTTTATTAAGAATAATTTAATGCCATGTAATGAAACAATGTCAGTATTGTTATCTGTTGAAAATTTTACAGTTTGTGTGGGTTTTTTTTTTTTCTAAACAGTGGTTGGTTATGGGCATCTTTTATTTTAGTGGCAATCTCTTATTGATAAAATTTTAAAATAATTGCATGATAACAAAGAGAAGACCACAGGTACAGGTACAGGTGTGTACATCTCCCACCCTAAACCAACCCCCCCAATAATTACAAAACATTTTTGTGTCTTGAAGGATATCCTGTATCTCGCTTTTTATTTTTTCGTACTGTATTCTTTTCAGTTGATTTCATACTGCTTTACCCATTTAGTCTTGTGATTTTTTTAACACATATATCTATGATGTATGTCTCTTTGATTATTAATACATTTTCACAACGGTTAAATATATTTGTGTAAATAGTACTTTCAGTATGAAAGATGACTATTTTGTAATGTTTAAAAAAAAAAAGATATTACCCTAGTTTTTAATGCCCTGATGTGTAAATATAAATTGTATGCATACAAGTGTACATAAAAAGCAGAGGATGCTATGCCCATCTTTTTTGGTTTGTTCTTTGCATGTGTCTCTATGTGGTAAATGATAAAATATCCTGCGCTGTGTTGTGTAATAATGTCTGACTCTCCTCACTGCTGCCTGTTGCATGCAGACGCATGGGAACTACCTGTGTATCCCTAAAGGTGATGGGGGGGGAATGTCAAGTCTTAAAAATAGGTCTTTTCTTTATCACAGAGAGAGGCTTAGAATATGAGAACTCCCCTTATATTCACAGACCCTTTGAGCAAGTTGATTTAAAAAAAAAAAAGTGTAAAAAAAAAAATAAAAATAAACGTGCATTAAATATTTTTGTGATTTTTTTTTTTTTTTTTTTTTTTTTTTAATGTTACTGGTTAACAAAGTGAGCATGGGGCTCTAGTGGGGATTTGACGTACAATCATAGATCTGCATTGTGCATCTCAGAAATACATTTGTAGCAAATATATATATATATATATATATATATATATATATATATATATATATATATATATATATATATATATATATATATATATATATATTAGGGGTGCAACGGTACAGGTGGCTCACCGTACGGTCCGTACGTTGGTTTTTGTGTCACGGTTTCGGTACAGTTTCAGACCACCCGCTACCCGCGATCGCAAGATACCAAGTTTGCGGAAAGCTCAACTCACATGTCAAAGAGTGCGTCCAAATGGCCCAGGGGTCGGCAACCTTTACTATCAAAAGAGCCATTTTTTGCCCCTCTCCCCTTAATAAAATTCACCTGGAGCCGCAAAACTTATTTGATCCGAAAAATAAAGATAACAGTCTATGAAGTTTTATATAGAGAGATTTGAATCTACCCAAAAGCTTATTCCTAGTATGTTTGGCAGTTTTTAATGCAGAAGGTCATACAAGATACTAATTAAAGTTTCATTTCCATTTTTTTTGTCATCCACTGTAAGAGAACTATAGTTTGTTGCATTTATGAAATTATAGAAAACTGTTAACATTTTATTGCTGTTTTTACCTGTTATAACAAAGGTAAATCTAAAACTCATATAAAGACTGAATATCGGCTGCTGCTGTGTGTTTGGGAGCAGAACCAAGATAATTTACTATCAACTTGTTGACATGGAAGTAAATATATTTAATCTTGAATCTTTTGAATGAGGAGAAAAAAACACTGTCATGTGTAAACTTACTTTGAAATAAAACAAAGAACCATGCAGGTTCATTTGAGTCATTCCCTTATTTGTAAAACATTGATCAAATAAAAAGTAGCCCACTTTAAAATAAATAAAACGTATAGCTGCAGATTAATAACTTAAAAAAAATGTAAATGTAAAAAAATGCCAGTTTGTATTTAATTATGACTTAAGTCCATTTCAGTGTGTTGTCATCCTCTTGTTTTCTCCTCAGCCACGTACAGCCCTGACCTCTGACCTCTGACCCCTGACCCAATCAACCATTGAGCCTGAAAATAAAACATTTGTTGTAGTTCATCCTGGAGAAAACCTGCTCACATCAGTTTGTGGATCAAAGACTGACAGGACTCCAAATAAAAACGTCTTCATGTGCATTTAAGTGTCGGGAATGAAGGTATAAATGATATTGGAAGGTTTCCGATATCGCTCCTTTCGTCTGTTACATCACGAGAGCAATTTTTCTTTTACTTTTTACGGCGGTACGGGCGCTAGTCACCAAACGCGCGCTCACCTTTATTTTCTTTCCCAGGATGCAACGCACAGATACGACTTCCTCGTTGCAGTAACCTGGCAGTATTTTGCACTAAACACACTCATTCTGCCCCCTGCTGGCGAGCGACTACATGGCACCACATATGCTTCAGAGAGAGAATCACCTTCTGACAAGTTTTACCCCCAAAGCTACAGGGAGCCGCTGCAGAGAGGCTAAAGAGCCACTAGGCTCTTGCCGATTGTGCTAGCAAAATTTTTAGCATAATCTAAGGAATTGAGCATAATTTTTGCCCTTTTTCCAAAAGTAGCACTGCTAGCATAATCCGTATATTTTCTTGTCTTATTAGCACAATTTTAGAATAATTCAAGAAAACGAAGAACTCCGCTACTAAAAACGATAGATTACTATTAACAGTTGGTTCCACTCCTATTTTGGGATTGCTTCTTAGTTGTGTTGAGATACAACTAACCCGTAACCATGGTAACTGGAGGCCATTTGAGTGCAAAACCTTGCGCAAACTGTGTCACGCTCTGCTACACGCGATGGTTAGCATGCTATCCGCGGATAGTTATCCACCACACTATCCAGGCTTTGTGCAACCTATTTTTGTTAGCTGGATAACTATCCGCTGGATAGCAGATTTATCCGCCGTATAGGCCTAACCACCGGATAAAGTTACCCAGGTTTTGAACCACCGGGCCCAGAACGTCAGGCCAGGGTTAATAAAATACATTTTCAAACTTGTCTTGTGAGTTGTGAAGTTTGTGCACAGAATAATTTTTTTTTTTTAAAAAGTAGCATAATTTTGAAAAGCGAGCATAATTTGAGCAAAAAACGAGCACTGCCACTAGCATAATATGCCTAAGGGGTGTCGACCCCTGACCTGGTCACATGTGCACGTGCACCAACGGCTCCACCTCTCGATTACGCATCACCGTATTACTGTCATACGTTTTTATTCTCTGAGGTCAGAGGTCAGCAGTTGTGGTGGATTGTGGGAATAGTCACGGCCAGACACGTCAGTCTGTACAGCTGTGGCATGATCTCATCCAGATGTTCGCTGTGGAGGAAACCAAGGAGATCTTTGTCAATCTGTCAAGGGTTGGATGCGGGAATTTATTTCCGATATGTCTGAAACTGTTGGTGCTCGAGGAGGGACAGGAACATTAATTGTTCCTGATCTTTAAATACGCATCCAACGATTCGTTCTGCAGTATTTTAAAAAGCACATCAGCTGCGCCAAGACGCACAACTGGTAACAACTGGATCTTACGCAGGTAAGATCCGGGTTTAGGGAGGTGGAAGATTGCGTTCTGTTAACTGTTAACTGTTTTTACTCCCTTGCCGGTGTATTCAACAGTAAAACCAAAATGTTCCCACACCGGTGATTAAAAAAAGTTTTCCTAATTTCTCCGCTACCGCTGGCTATGCCTGCTTGTTTTTGTTTTCTTTTTCTTTTTCTACATCTGTGAGCTGCAGCCAACCGGCCAAAGTGTGATCGGCTGGTCACTGTGAGTGAGCGGAGGCGAGTGCACGTTGACATGCACCGTTGCCTAAAAGGCACGCACGCTCACGTGCACGTCCAATCCAAAGTTATTGGAACATAAATACCGCGGGACATAAAAGCATATTATATAGACGGTCCGGTATTTTACCCAGTACCGTTGCATCCCTAATATATATATATATATATATATATATATATATATATATATATATATACATATATATATATATATATGAAGATGTTTCCTTTTTTACGTGAAGAGCTGAAACATTTCATTTTTTTATGTTTTGATTTATGGTGTTCATTTGCACTGATATCTCAGAAATAAAGCATTAAAATGCATGACCTCGTATGAATATGTTCCTCTTTTTGCCTTTCAGAAATCAGATTTTTCTTACACGGACTGTTCAAATCTATTACATTTACAGGACGCTACCTGGGGCTTTGCTCATTTTTTATTTATTTTTTTCTTTTAAAAACTTAACATGTGCTTAAATGTTGCATAATTCATGTGAGTGGTCACTTTTACAGAACGTTTTAATAAACCAAAGCAACCATTAGGGAAATTGGTGTTCTACTGCAGCCCAACATCAGATTCTGGCCTCACATTAAAGAATACTATTATTTTAAGAGGACATCAAAGCCAAACAGCACTTTCTGTAATCAAAGACGGCTCTATTAAAGTGGAGTGAAGAGGATGTCCTGTATTTGCCCCAAAACTTGTGCTCCTGAGTTGGCTGCTGTTTTCCACCGAGCCGAGTCTTAACAAAGGCAGGAAAGACACTGAAAGGAGGGAGGGCCCATGAAGGTCACCAGATGTACACCGAACGCCCAAACAGGCCTCACACACATGAAACGAACGAGAAATGTCACTGTACGATAAATACGTAGCTTTATTTCTTTCATTTAGTCAGAAACGTGTCCATTTGGTGACCATTTTCTTGACTTTAAGCATGAGTCTTCCAGAAGGTGAGGATGAGTTCAAGCTAAACTTCCCATCTGCTGGATTTGAGCGAACAGACAGCTTTTTGTCCGCCGTGCACTTTTGAAACTGCAGCACAGTTCCTCCGCTCTGACTTCCCTTTCATTTAATCCTCCTCATGACTGACTGCGCTTTCTTTAAACTCCCAGTAACCTTTCCCCTCCATGAACTTCTCCATTTCAAGATTCTTATCGAGGCTGAACCGCCAGTAACCTCTTGATTTCCTCTGATTGCTGCAGCAGCGGCAAAATAAAGGCGGGGGGGGGGGGGGGGGGGGGGGGGGGGGGGGGGGAGTTTAAACGGAGGTCAAGGTGTAAAACTTGACAATTGACTGTTTGTCTGTGGCTTCTCTATTTGATTTCCTGACCTCAGCAGGAGGCCAGGAGGATGTGAAACGCTGCACACCAGACCACAGACCCGACTGTAGGCCGAGGACTCGAGAGTCCCGCTACAGACGTTTTATAGTTACGAGGCCTCCGAAACTATTTCCTGGCATCAACAAACAACTTAATGACCACATTTAACATGCTCAGCCGAGGGTTTATCTACATGGGAACTACTCTGTCAGCGTGGTTTGGAGATTTAACGGTTAGTGGAGGTCGTACACTTTTACATGGAGGGCACATGTAGGGATGCACACGGCTAACCGTTTAACCGTTAACCGATAACAGTAACTCTAACCGATTAATACTAACGCTCAATTTTGTTTTTAAGCTACGTAATTCAATCAACTCATGGGGGCGTGTCGACAGGTGCAACAGGCCTCTGATTGGTCAATTCTACATCCGCGTAGAAAAGAACGCGTCATCGAAAAAATGAGGAAGTACCCACATCTGTACGATTCTGGTTCTCCACACTACAAAGACAGCACATATTCTAGTAATTCATGGAGGGAGATAGCGATGAATGTGGGTCTGGATACGGCCGAGACGGTGAGGAAGTGGAAAAACGCAAGAGATAAGTTTAGCTAGTTCGTGATTGTCGCTCCTGCGTTGCGGCGTGGAATAACATAGCGGAGACCGCGCTAGTATAAATCAAAAGTGACGGCGGCATCTCTGCGACAAGCTGACGGCGACACATTGACGCGAGAGTAAACACGGGGAAGTGTCCGCATGCGTCCACAACAACACGAGCTACATCGCGGCAGCCAACCCTCCCGGACTTATCGGTTAACGGTTATTAATCGTTAAAAGGCGTCGGTTAACGGTCATAAAAAAAAATCCTAAATGTGCATCCCTACTACACATATTATTATTATTATTATTATTATTAGTAGTAGTAGTAGTAGTAGTAGTAGTAGTAGTAGTAGTAGTAGTATTTTAATGTTGTTGTCTCTGTAAAGCGCCTAGAGACAATTGACATTGTAACAGACGCTATACAAATAAATTTAAATTTAGTCCATTTGCTTTCTCCTCAAGCTTTTTAGTGCTAGCACAAAGTAAAACGGAAAATATCACAAGAAAATGATGGAAGATGGTTAACGGTCATAAAAAAAATTCAAAATGTGCATCCCTAGTCAGTTTTATCGGCCTCTTCTCGCACGAGCGTTTGAACTCAGCAGATGCTTTGACCTGAAATCTGAACCCAAACACATCCTTTTAATAGTTTATGGGTTTCATCAGAATATAATCAAAATGTCACACTTTCCTCCTGCAGATACCAGTAAGGTCCCAGTACTTAAGGGGGAAACTCCTGCGCCGTGAAAAGACACCAGACTGGTTTATTTTCCCAACCAGTCCTCTCACTGGTGTCTGTACTGGTGAAGATGAAGTCTTTAGCTTCACCCCGGAGGAGGGGGGGGGTCGTGGCCTTCTACCCCACCTCCCTCGCTCTGACCTGGCTGATCCTGTTTCCTGGGACAGGATCAACTGTTGGCCTGCAGCTGTGATTCCCCCCCCCCCCCCCCCCCCCCTCTTAAAATGAGCCATTCTTCTAACGTTTCATGTTAATATGACAAGTGGGAGAACAGCTCCAGTTCAGGTTTTTCTTTCATGCCTCTTAATCCTCAGTTGTTCATCACCTCTTTGTCTACCACATGATTTAATTATTTATAAAAGATTAATATACGATGACCCTTCAGAGAGGCTGCAGAAAAAGGTGGGAATATAGTGGAAATGTTACTTATTTTGGGAGCTATTTCTGAGGCTTCCCTTACTGACGTCCATGTGCAACATGTAAACAGAGGTAATGTAATATTCATGATAAGTGGAAGTCTCTGTCGTCCACAGAGTCCTCTGTCAGCTGCAGGGATCTTGGCCGACACTGAAAGAGCAATGCTGATATTTGACATGTCAGATAAGCACACTGGTAAATGTTTTACAAACTGGTTGGGGACAACCAGCAATGCCAGTATCTTCAGAGTCTTCACAGAAGGTCTTTCTCACACATCTGGAGATTTCAATCAGTAAAGATGAACATAATTCCAACCTGTGAACAAAGATATATTCAGATGGTGATGAAGTTCACTTTTTTGACCTTTTATTTCTTTGACCTATATCTTTATTTTTACATCTTAAAAGAAAGACAGGAAAGGGGGAACAACCATATCTCCTGTTTCTAGCCCTTTCATGTGAAAAATATGATCATCAGGAAATGTATTTATGACTAATTTCTTTTCAGCTACAGCACAGGGTGCGTTTACATGGGAAGTTTAATTCCTCTTTAATTCAGAATTAAAGTTAAAGCCGAATAAAAGTTACCATGTAAACACCTAATTCCATATGAAAATGTCAATTCTGAATTAAACTTAATTCCGAAGTAAGTGGCTGGTTTATTCTGATTTTAATTCTGAATAGAATAATTCCGCGGTCATGTTTACACTCATTCCTGTTTAAATTAATTCCCGTCTTTCTGCGCATGCTAGTTCTCTTGCCCGTCTGTCACCATGACGCTTATATTCCACGCTGGGCTTGTTTTCAAAACAAAGTTTTAAAATGGCAGCACCCAGTAAACGGTGTTCAAGACCAGAGACGATTTATTTAATAAATAGCTTGGAGGAACTGGAAATAATTAAAAGAACAGATGGCAGGAAACATAAAAATTGTGAGCTTTTCAAAGCGGCCAGGTTAAATGAAGGAGGTTTCACAGATAGAGACGCCACCCAGGTCAAAAATAAGTGGAATGTTGTTGCTAACTGAGTTAGCTAAGTTTGTTTTCTTCCGGTAGACGTAAAGATGTCCGCCCCCCCCCCCCCCATCCAATCAGAACCCTTCCCAACCCCCAGACCTGAAGCGGAGTTGAATAAAGCCGATCAAACGTGTTTTCCATGTAAACCTTAATTCGGAATTACTATTTCCATGTAAACTCGAAGGAAAATAGTTTAATTCGGTATTATTTAATTCCTAATGATTAATTCCGAATTAAAAAACATCATGTAACCGCAGCCACAGAGCTGTGAACTAAACATCCCCAGTAGAATGAGAACGGGCACACCAGTGTCAACCAGTCTGGCGTGGACCCGACTGGGACATGAACTCTGAGCTGTGTGGGTTAAGACCCATTTAGGTCAAACATGCCAGATTTAATTCAATTTAATTTGTGTTCTGATGTTCCATTCATTCTGAGGTTGTGACATCCAGGAGGGAGTTAAAGTTAACTTTGTTTCACAGTGTCATGGTTTAGCTCTGATCCGGTCCACATGAGGAACCAGGCTCTGGGACGGTCGGCTCCGTCGCTCGCCGGACTGAAGGAGCTCAGTCTTCCCAGAGGAGACGGTCTGGTTCATCGGTGTTTCCTCCTCTGACCTGGAGATATCTCACTGGTCATCGTTATGGAGATACTGGTTCTAACGGCTGTTAACTGTTTTAACGGATGTTAACTGTTTTAACGGCTGTTAACTGTTTTAACGGCTGTTAGCAGCTGTTAACTGGAGTTAGCACTCAGACCACGGGACCGGGCATGAAAAGCAGCGCTGGACGCTAGCAGCTCCTCTAGTACACCAGTCTGGTGTACTGAAACTTGAATTTCCCCGTTGGGGGATCAATAAAGTATTTTTGAATTGAATTTGAATTGAATTGAATTTAGAAGGACCATCGAACTATTAGGCATGAAAAAGAATTATGGTAGTTTATTATTGTTCAGTATTTTGCGATACTTGACATTTTTAACTACAAATCATTATTGCTTGTCCTCTTGTGTAACTGATGGTAATATACAGATGATAATATACAGAAAATCAACTCTTGACTGTTTCAAAACAAAAAAAAATTCAAAAACTGTACGGTTTACTTCTAAAATTGGAGAGAGAAAAAATACAACATAACTTACCCCACGCACCATCATTTCTCTAATTTCATTACCCAATGGTAAAATGTCAATTATGGTGGGAGTAAAAAAAATATCAGAATAAAATAGTTTAGAACTGAAAGACATGGACTGTTTGCTAATGTAAATTAGCCCCCATTATGTGACATGGATTCCAAGAAAACTGTTTGAAATCTTCAACAGCCATGATCTTGTCAGGGAACCTCACATCAAGTCCACACTGGAATTAACTACTTTATTCTTTATACCAGCCATTCCCAAACTTTAGAACACCAAGGCCCAATTTGAAATGCAAAAATCTCCACGGCCCACCAGAACCTTTAATCACAACTGTGATCAACATACAGGACCAGGAACCTTGTTCTGATATTAATGTGGGGGGTCAACAAATAAGGTGACACTTGTCATATTAAGTTAAGATGACAGTAGAATAACACTTAACTGGTTTGTTTTGTTACTTCTTAATGTTTTTAAATCATGTCATTAATATTTTACAGTAATTAAAAACATATTTTAAAAAGATCGAGGATTTAAAACACATTTGTTTAGTTTTAATGACCTCTAACGGCCCACCTGCAGTACCGTGACGGCCCACCAGGGGACCGCGGCCCACACTTTGGGAATCACTGCTTTACACTATCACAAAATCATTACACAGGCAGGTAAAACAAAATGCAAAAGGAAAAGGGACACGATCATGGTTTTAAGGAATTAAATGTATTTTGTCTATGAAATACATGAATGTGTACTATGACCAGTCTTTCCTGTGCTCCAGTGATAGTATCATACTGTATGTTAATATCTACAGTAAACCATTGTTACTACATTTATTACTGAATATGAGAACCAGCCACTACAATTTTTTTTTTTTTATTGTTTTTTTTTTTTTTTTAGAGACAAAAAAGAGGGATTTTTGTTATGTTTGTGGTGCATGGGGGGGGGGGGGGGGTAATGGGAGGATGGCTTTGCGACTTTGGGGCTTTTATTTTGTTTTAATGTGCATTGTTTTTTTGAATCAATATTATTATCTTATTATTTTTATTTTTATTTTTTTTTATGTAAAGCACTTTGTGTCGCCTGAGGGCATGAAAAGCGCTCTATAAATAAAGTTTGATTTGATTTGAATTGTAAACCGTACTGTCTGTCTCGGTCATTTTTAAGAAGTAGGTCACATACGTGTTCCGGTTCTTTAGTCTAAAGACAAAACATTTCTGGTTTTTTATGGTTTTATGTTTTAAGACAGTGCACCCATCTTCTGACGGCTACATCCAGCAGGATAACGCACCATGTCACAAAGCTTAAATCATCTCAAACTGGTTTCTTAAACATGGCGGTGAGTTCGCTGTGATCCTCCACGCTCACCAGCTCAGTCAGTTAGAGGATCTTCAGGATGTGGAGCATCATAAATGATAAATCTGCAGCAAATAAAAGGAGTAAGTATCCTTCTTGCTTATTTTCAATCTTCAAATAAATGTAATTTTTTCTTTAATTTAGTCTTACTCCCTTAGTCCATTCAGTGTTCATCATTCAAAACATAGTAGTTCACTTTTTTCTTTTGCTTTATATGTCATGACTTTTTCTAATTTGATAAAGCATAACATTTTTATGATGATATTTTTTCAACGTGCTGAACGCATGTTGCGCGCTTCGGTCGTCCTCGGGGGTCGGTTTGACCCCGAGCTGTTTAAGCTGTCAAACCCAGTCCGTCAGCGTGGGTGACCCAACACGACCGCACCTGCAGGTGCAGCTGATACATCTGAGTGGATACATTTAGTTTAATTCCCGTGAGAACTTTAATACGTCCCGCACCGCGGGCATGAAGGTGTGTGTGTCTGCGTGACCTTCTGAACTCACACCTGCCAAAGTAGGACGGATTTTTCCCGCACTGTGGAGGGCGAGGTAATTCCCAAAAGGACGTTGGTAGTTCACGGAAAATCAGAGAGGACCAAAAATAAAGCTCGTACGGCAGTCTGCACGCTCTCTCTTTAAAGATGTCGCCTGGGAAACGGTTTACTGTCAAAGATGTTGTGGAACAGCTTATGGACATATTCTCATCTGTTGCTGTCCCTCGACCACCTGCAGACACCATCTCTTCCAAAAATGGAAAGATAATACCGTATTGGCCTGAATATAGGACGATAGTTATTCTAGAAATCATTTTCTCAAAAACTGGGTTCGTCTTATAATCGGGGACTAGACTTTTCTAGTGTCGTTACACATCTGCGCCACTAGATGGAGCCACACTGAAGTAACCAGTAAGCGACTGGGGCATCACAGTGAACGCATGGAGCAGATCTGATGTTTATTAACATAATAAACATCAGTTTATTAAATAGTACTATACCTTTATCATCGATAACATTCAAACCTGACACGTACCTTACCTTCAGTATGGTACCACAGTATCTAAAAAAGATGAAATCATTAAAATGTTTAATAATACAGCAGAATGTTATCTCTGTGTGAGTTTTTTTTTATAATAAACTGTAAAATAAAAAGTTTTTTTAATGAATAGCCTCATTGTCTTCAACATGTTTTTATTTTCCCAAAATGATATTTGAAAACTAGGGGTCGTCTTATAATCGGAGTCGTCCTATATTTGGTAGGCATTTGCCGATTGTGCTAGTAAAAGAGGCATATTATGCTAGTGGCAGTGCTCGTTTTTTGCCCAAATTATGCCCTTTTTTCAAAATTATGCTACTTTTTTTTTTTAATTATTCTGTGCACAAACTTCACAAATCACAAGACAAGTTTGAAAATGTATTTTATTAACCCTGGCCTGACGTTCTGGGCCCGGTTGTTCAAAACCTAGGTAACTTTATCCGGTGGTTAGGCCTATACGGCGGATAAATCTGCTATCCAGCGGATAGTTATCCAGCGAACAAAAATAGGTTGCACAAAGCCTGGATAGCGTGGTGGATAGCTACCCGCGGATAGCTTGCTAACCATCGCGTGTAGCAGAGCGTGACACAGTTTGCGCAAGGTTTTGCACTTAACATGGCCTCCAGTTACCATGGTAAAGTATGCAAATTTCGAGTAAACAACTAACTGTGCGTGCGCTAGCAGCGCGCTCTGGGTTTCAAAACAAATAAAAACAAATACAGTGAAAACCAAACCATGCAGTTTCCTGGATAACAAATTTAACATTGAATAATTTCTTCATTTTCTTGAATTATTCTAAAATTGTACTATTAAGACAAGAAAATATATGGATTATGCTAGCAGTGCTACTTTTGGAAAAAGGGCAAAAATGATGCTCAATTCCTCAGATTATGCCAAAAATTATGCTAGCACAATCGGCAAGAGCCTAATATTCGGGCCAATATGAGCCTTTCTCCACTGAAACAGCAGGGTAGACGTAGCGCTAGCGATATTATCAAAACGGTTCCAGGACCCACCAGATACGCAGCCAGCCATGTTGATGACATCAAGTCATCATTCGAGCTCTTCGTAACGCAATCAATCAAAAACATCGTGTTTGAGATGACAGATTTAGACGGGAAGCATGTGTCTGGGGACAGTTGGACAGACTGGGATGAAGTTGATTTGGAAGCTTACGTTGGTTTGCTAATTTTGCCAGGAGTTTACGAGTCAAAAGGTGAAGCAACAGCAAGCCTCTGGGACGCTGAGACTAGAAGAGCAACATTTCCAGCCACCACGTCTTCCATATCTTCTCTCGTGTCATACACTTTGATGACAAACAAACTAGAACGAGAACATGACAAACTCGTGGTAATAAGGGATGTGTGGGACAACTGGGTGCAGTGTTTACCTCTGCTCTGTAATCCAGGCCCTCATGTGACTGTCGATGAGTGTTTGGTTGAGTTTCGTGGGCGCTGTCTATTCAGACGGTATAGCCTAGCAAACCTGCCAAATATGGCATCAAAATATGGGCAGCATGTGACGCACGGTCCAGCTTTGACTGGAATATTCAGGTGTACACGGACAAATCTCCTGGCGAAGCACCAGAAAAAGAGCATCGACAGTTGCTGCGGCGATTTTAAGAAAGAAAGACACCCCAACTCCTCCAATGGCACGAACTGCAGGCAAGAAACGTGGCAGGTGTCAGGTCTGTCCAACCCGAGACGTTTGTAAGACCAGCGTGACCTGTTCAAAACGCAAGAAATATGTTTGCAAGGAGCATCCACATCATCCTGTGTGCAGTAGTGCAGGCTAACAACTTTACTGTTAGCCTGCTTTACTATCTACCATTTTCTGTCTCACAAATGGCCCCGCCCACACACACACACACACACCCCAAAAACACAACAAAAACATTTTATTTATAATGCACTTTTCATTCAAAAGCATCTCAGAGTGCTACAAAAATACACACTATAAAAATTGCACATCAACAATTATAAACATTCTTAAATAAATACGTTTTTAAGTTGGTTTTATAAGTGTCCAGGTTGTAAAGAAAACTCTTTAACTCCAAGCCTGGATAACAAAAGAGGAGGACTGAGCGAGATCTGACAGTAACTAGCCACAAATATATTACAAGAAAAATAAGTAAATAAATATGCTTATGAGAGGGAAGGGGGAGTCACCAACATTAATCAACATGGTCATTCTGTGAGTCATGAATGTGCTCTAAACCTGAATGTTTTCCTGATGGTGGCGCTACAGTAAAGGTCCAGTCCATCACCAAAACCAGACTTGTGGTCATTAATGATGAACCACATCTTTATGACGAGATATGGAAGCCATTTTTGGCCTTATTTGTCATAACGGACAATAAATCAGGCTGCTATGTGGTAATGGTAATTTATTTGAATATTTTTCCTTTATTGTTATACTGATTAAGGTTTGGAACATCCTCTCAGGGTTCTTTGTGTGTGTGTATTTATGTTTGTTTTATATTTTTGTTTTGTACTCACATCCCTGACAGTAGACAGAAGGCTCTGGACTGTTTCGGGTATTATAGATTTATTCATGTAGCCTCTGTCTTTTCTTTTACTGTTTCAATTACTTCTGGCAGCAATCAGGTGTTGGGTATTTGTTTTGTATGTGTCTTGTTTCCTATTTTTTGTAAAAAAAAAAAAAAAAAAAGTTTGAAAAGTGAAAATAAAATATCAAAATTAATGATGAGAGGTACATTTGAGAAAATTTGTATGAAAAATTCAAGATAAATTATTTCTAATTTATAGGTTTGGCCTGATGGTGGCGCTAGAGGACGGGTCAACTCAGTGATTTGGAAAGGTTTATTTATGTATTCAACAAATAAACAAAGTGCCTGTTACAAAAACTTGGTCAATAATATTCTGTAAATCATTTTCTGGTCAGATTAACCCCAAGGACCAAACTTGTTATCATATTTGAAGATGATAGGAGGGTTAAGAACAGTATAGTTTGTTTTTTTGTCTTTTGAAGTCATATTTTGTGACATGCAGCGTTTGTGTACTATTAGTGAAACTGGATGTTAGCATAAGGCTAACTTTAAGGATTTAAACATCAGCTTGGATGTGTTCAGACAACAGTGGTGACGTTGTAACATACTGTATACATGTATAGAGATTACAGTAACCTTTATACTGTATACATATATAAAGATTACAGTAACCTTCACGCTCTCTGCTGGTTCAGCAATTTTTCAATATGCTGCACATTAGAGTATAAATATTAAATAAAGCACAGAGCTAAAATTGAAAAACCCTTTTGTAATTTACAACACTGCTTGATTTAGCGACTGCAGGTCATTTCCTGTTAAGCTGCTGCATGAGTCTCAAATGAGAACATTCCCCTCTGCTGGTGAAACATCTGGATAGCAAGCTGCTCTACTAATACAAGCATTGAGGACATGATGAAATATGCCTATCTTACATTAATGCTTATAAATTCATCAGCATCATTCTAATAAC
Source organism: Hirundichthys speculiger (assembly GCA_018398805.1). Taxonomy (NCBI): domain Eukaryota; kingdom Metazoa; phylum Chordata; class Actinopteri; order Beloniformes; family Exocoetidae; genus Hirundichthys; species Hirundichthys speculiger. Next base: position 16,188 of record JAGFBZ010001200.1, read on the forward strand.
ATTATTCTTCCAATTAATTTACAAAATATAAATGAATCACATTGCCCTGCCCTTATTTTACCTCCTCTGCATTGTTTCCAAAGCCATCTGCAATACCATAAAGTTTTTTTCTACACCCATTGATGTTAATTATGTATCAGTTAGTTGTCAGAGTTCATGTTGATAAAGTATGTTGATTGTTTTGTTAAATTATTATATTATAATATATATTATAATATTATTATATATTATATTATTATTATTATTATATTATTGTTAAAAATTTTGAAAACTATTAAATCAGTTCCTCCTGAACATCTAAAGAATGACCCGGTTCTGTGTGAGAGAACTGTTCTATTCCATCACTGACTCAGCTGACAACAGTGAGTCGATATAAATAAATATAAATATATAAATATAAACACTTGGACACCAGATTTATAGCATCTGTCTGAATAGTGCAGAATTTGGACAGCGCTCTCTTCCCCAAATAAAATAAATCTTTGTTGTCCATTTTAATCCTTAAGTTTTATATCAGAATCAGAATCAGAATCAGTTTTATTGGCCAAGTTTGTGCACACAAACAAGGAATTTGACTCCGGTTACTAAGCTCTCTTTGTACAATTAGAATAAAAAATAAAAATAAAAATATAACAAATTACTAGCACAATATATACAACAATATACAGCAATATATACAATATCACACTTTTAACAGTATGGTGGGATGCACAGTTTCAGATTTTTTATTTTTGTATTTTGGACTTTTGTGTTTTCATAAATAAACTCGTTTTGTCTCCTGTCACTGCAACCATGACAGTGAGTAGCTACTGTGAAGAAAGAAATAATCAAAAGTGTCACTAAAACAATCAATTTAGAATTTTGTCTCAGGTTAAGAATATCTTAGGTTTGCCATCTATCTATCGTTTAGCTGATCTAAATAGTAAGTCTATCTTATATTATGGTTTTGAACATTTGACTGATTGTGTGCTATTGCAATTAAAGACCAAATGATAGCTCTCTACTTAAAAGAAGGTGAAACTGTTTCTGTGCCGTAGTGTAGAGTTTTTAATAAAATACTTTTGTCTGCTGATTGTGGTCATTGTGCTGTTTGATGCTCAGTTCAATTCAATTCTATTCAATTTTAATTGTATAGCGTCTGTTACAATGACAATTGTCTCTAGGCGCTTTACAGAGACCCAGATCATGACCCCCGAGCAAATATCATTAACTGAAATTATAATATTAAATCCAATCAATGATAATGGCAGGTAAAAAACTTCCACAGAGGGAGAAAAAAACCTTTAAGACAAACAGTGGCAAGAAAAAACTCCACTTTAAGAGGAAGAAACCTGGACCAGGACCTGGATCATATGGAGGGACCTTCCTGCCAAATGCCAGCCGGGTAGAGAAAGAAAAGAGGAGAGACACAAATGACTGAATGAAATGACTCCATAAACAGATGCAGGTAGCAGCACTGAGGTGAGATGGTTAAAGGACTAGATCAGCGGTCACCACGGCAACCGACACCCTGAACACCCCTACACACACAGGTGGAGGTAAACGCTGGGATGGACAGAGGAGGGAACTACAGGTCAGCATGAAACTCAGGAAACTCTGACCTGAAAACATACAGAAAGAAAAGAGAAAAAAGGAGGGAAAACAGCACAACAAACTACAGGAAAGAAAATGAAGCACAGTTACAGTAACGAGGTGCTGCTAATTAACTATGGAATGAGCTGGAGGAGGAGGAAGGGAGGAGGAAAGGGAAGGAAAGGGAGAAGAGCAGTGGAGACACCACTCAGCAGATCATGTTGGTGTCCCCCTGCAGCGTAGGCCTATAGCAGCATAACTATGACGAAGCTGTGATTAAGACGAGCTACTCTAGTCTGAGCTACTACAACTATGGCTATAACTATTAGCATCTACACACTATAGTTTAGACTCACTGTAGCTATAACTATTAGCCCCTACACACTATAGTTTAGACTAACTGTAGCTATAACTATTAGCCCCTACACACTATAGTTTAGACTAACTGTAGCTATAACTATTAGCCCCTACACACTATAGTTTAGACTAACTGTAGCTATAACTATTAGCCCCTACACACTATTTAGACTACTGTAGCTATAACTATTAGCCCCTACACACTATAGTTTAGACTAACTGTAGCTATAACTATTAGCCCCTACACACTATAGTTTAGACTAACTGTAGCTATAACTATTAGCCCCTACACACTATAGTTTTAGACTAACTGTAGCTATAACTATTAGCCCCTACACACTATAGTTTAGACTAACTGTAGCTATAACTATTAGCCCCTACACACTATAGTTTAGACTAACTGTAGCTATAACTATTAGCCCCTACACACTATAGTTTAGACTAACTGTAGCTATAACTATTAGCCCCTACACACTATAGTTTAGACTAACTGTAGCTATAACTATTAGCCCCTACACACTATAGTTTTAGACTAACTGTAGCTATAACTATTAGCCCCTACACACTATAGTTTAGACTAACTGTAGCTATAACTATTAGCCCTACACACTATAGTTTAGACTAACTGTAGCTATAACTATTAGCCCCTACACACTATAGTTTAGACTAACTGTAGCTATAACTATTAGCCCCTACACACTATAGTTTAGACTAACTGTAGCTATAACTATTAGCCCTACACACTATAGTTTAGACTAACTGTAGCTATAACTATTAGCCCCTACAACACTATAGTTTAGACTAACTGTAGCTATAACTATTAGCCCCTACACACTATAGTTTAGACTAACTGTAGCTATAACTATTAGCCCCTACACCTATAGTTTTAGACTAACTGTAGCTATACTATTAGCCCCTACACACTATAGTTTAGACTAACTGTAGCTATAACTATTAGCCCCTACACACTATAGTTTAGACTAACTGTAGCTATAACTATTAGCCCCTACACACTATAGTTTAGACTAACTGTAGCTATAACTATTAGCCCCTACACACTATAGTTTAGACTAACTGTAGCTATAACTATTAGCCCCTACACACACTATAGTTTTAGACTAACTGTAGCTATAACTATTAGCCCCTACACACTATAGTTTAGACTAACTGTAGCTATAACTATTAGCCCTACACACTATAGTTTAGACTAACTGTAGCTATAACTATTAGCCCCTACACACTATAGTTTAGACTAACTGTAGCTATAACTATTAGCCCCTACACACTATAGTTTAGACTAACTGTAGCTATAACTATTAGCCCCTACACACTATAGTTTAGACTAACTGTAGCTATAACTATTAGCCCCTACACACTATAGTTTTAGACTAACTGTAGCTATAACTATTAGCCCCTACACACTATAGTTTAGACTAACTGTAGCTATAACTATTAGCCCCTACACACTATAGTTTAGACTAACTGTAGCTATAACTATTAGCCCCTACACACTATAGTTTAGACTAACTGTAGCTATAACTATTAGCCCCTACACACTATAGTTTAGACTAACTGTAGCTATAACTATTAGCCCCCTACACACTATAGTTTAGACTAACTGTAGCTATAACTATTAGCCCCTACACACTATAGTTTAGACTAACTGTAGCTATAACTATTAGCCCCTACACACTATAGTTTAGACTAACTGTAGCTATAACTATTAGCCCCTACACACTATAGTTTAGACTAACTGTAGCTATAACTATTAGCCCCTACACACTATAGTTTAGACTAACTGTAGCTATAACTATTAGCCCCTACACACTATAGTTTAGACTAACTGTAGCTATAACTATTAGCCCCTACACACTATAGTTTAGACTAACTGTAGCTATAACTATTAGCCCTACACACTATAGTTTAGACTAACTGTAGCTATAACTATTAGCCCCTACACACTATAGTTTAGACTAACTGTAGCTATAACTATTAGCCCCTACACACTATAGTTTAGACTAACTGTAGCTATAACTATTAGCCCCTACACACTTAGTTTAGACTAACTGTAGCTATAACTATTAGCCCTACACACTATAGTTTAGACTAACTGTAGCTATAACTATTAGCCCCTACACACTATAGTTTAGACTAACTGTAGCTATAACTATTAGCCCCTACACACTATAGTTTAGACTAACTGTAGCTATAACTATTAGCCCCTACACACTATAGTTTAGACTAACTGTAGCTATAACTATTAGCCCCTACACACTATAGTTTAGACTAACTGTAGCTATAACTATTAGCCCCTACACACTATAGTTTTAGACTAACTGTAGCTATAACTATTAGCCCCTACACACTATAGTTTAGACTAACTGTAGCTATAACTATTAGCCCCTACACACTATAGTTTAGACTAACTGTAGCTATAACTATTAGCATCTACACTACACTATAGTTTAGACTAACTGTAGCTATAACTATTAGCCCCTACACACTATAGTTTAGACTGACTGTAGCTATAACTATTAGCCCCTACACACTATAGTTTAGACTAACTGTAGCTATAACTATTAGCCCCTACACACTATAGTTTAGACTAACTGTAGCTATAACTATTAGCCCCTACACACTATAGTTTAGACTAACTGTAGCTATAAACTATTAGCCCCTACACACTATAGTTTAGACTAACTGTAGCTATAACTATTAGCCCCTACACACTATAGTTTAGACTAACTGTAGCTATAACTATTAGCCCCTACACACTATAGTTTAGACTAACTGTAGCTATAACTATTAGCCCCTACACACTATAGTTTAGACTAACTGTAGCTATAACTATTAGCCCTACACACTATAGTTTAGACTAACTGTAGCTATAACTATTAGCCCCTACACACTATAGTTTAGACTAACTGTAGCTATAACTATTAGCCCCTACACACTATAGTTTAGACTAACTGTAGCTATAACTATTAGCCCCTACACACTATAGTTTAGACTAACTGTAGCTATAACTATTAGCCCCTACACACTATAGTTTAGACTAACTGTAGCTATAACTATTAGCCCCTACACACTATAGTTTAGACTAACTGTAGCTATAACTATTAGCATCTACACACTATAGTTTAGACTAACTGTAGCTATAACTATTAGCCCCTACACACTATAGTTTAGACTAACTGTAGCTATAACTATTAGCCCCTACACACTATAGTTTAGACTAACTGTAGCTATAACTATTAGCCCCTACACACTATAGTTTAGACTAACTGTAGCTATAACTATTAGCCCCTACACACTATAGTTTAGACTAACTGTAGCTATAACTATTAGCCCCTACACACTATAGTTTAGACTAACTGTAGCTATAACTATTAGCCCCTACACACTATAGTTTAGACTAACTGTAGCTATAACTATTAGCATCTACACACTATAGTTTAGACTAACTGTAGCTATAACTATTAGCCCCTACACACTATAGTTTAGACTAACTGTAGCTATAACTATTAGCATCTACACACTATAGTTTAGACTAACTGTAGCTATAACTATTAGCCCCTACACACTATAGTTTAGACTAACTGTAGCTATAACTATTAGCCCCTACACACTATAGTTTAGACTAACTGTAGCTATAACTATTAGCCCCTACACACTATAGTTTAGACTAACTGTAGCTATAACTATTAGCCCCTACACACTATAGTTTAGACTAACTGTAGCTATAACTATTAGCCCCTACACACTATAGTTTAGACTAACTGTAGCTATAACTATTAGCCCTACACACATAGTTTAGACTAACTGTAGCTATAACTATTAGCCCCTACACACTATAGTTTTAGACTAACTGTAGCTATAACTATTAGCCCCTACACACTATAGTTTAGACTAACTGTAGCTATAACTATTAGCCCCTACACACTATAGTTTAGACTAACTGTAGCTATAACTATTAGCCCCTACACACTATAGTTTAGACTAACTGTAGCTATAACTATTAGCCCTACACACTATAGTTTAGACTAACTGTAGCTATAACTATTAGCCCCTACACACTATAGTTTAGACTAACTGTAGCTATAACTATTAGCCCCTACACACACTATAGTTTAGACTAACTGTAGCTATAACTATTAGCCCCTTACACACTATAGTTTAGACTAACTGTAGCTATAACTATTAGCCCCTTACACACTATAGTTTAGACTAACTGTAGCTATAACTATTAGCCCCTACACACTATAGTTTAGACTAACTGTAGCTATAACTATTAGCCCCTACACACTATAGTTTAGACTAACTGTAGCTATAACTATTAGCCCCTACACACACTATAGTTTAGACTAACTGTAGCTATAACTATTAGCCCCTACACACTATAGTTTAGACTAACTGTAGCTATAACTATTAGCCCCTACACACTATAGTTTAGACTAACTGTAGCTATAACTATTAGCCCCTACACACTATAGTTTAGACTAACTGTAGCTATAACTATTAGCCCCTACACACTATAGTTTAGACTAACTGTAGCTATAACTATTAGCCCCTACACACTATAGTTTAGACTAACTGTAGCTATAACTATTAGCCCCTACACACTATAGTTTAGACTAACTGTAGCTATAACTATAGCCCCTACACACTATAGTTTAGACTAACTGTAGCTATAACTATTAGCCCCTACACACTATAGTTTAGACTAACTGTAGCTATAACTATTAGCCCCTACACACTATAGTTTAGACTAACTGTAGCTATAACTATTAGCCCCTACACACTATAGTTTAGACTAACTGTAGCTATAACTATTAGCCCCTACACACTATAGTTTAGACTAACTGTAGCTATAACTATTAGCCCCTACACACTATAGTTTAGACTAACTGTAGCTATAACTATTAGCCCCTACACACTATAGTTTAGACTAACTGTAGCTATAACTATTAGCCCCTACACACTATAGTTTAGACTAACTGTAGCTATAACTATTAGCCCCTACACACTATAGTTTAGACTAACTGTAGCTATAACTATTAGCCCTACACACTATAGTTTAGACTAACTGTAGCTATAACTATTAGCCCCTACACACTATAGTTTAGACTAACTACTGTAGCTATAACTATTAGCCCTACACACACTATAGTTTAGACTAACTGTAGCTATAACTATTAGCCCCTACACACTATAGTTTAGACTAACTGTAGCTATAACTATTAGCCCCTACACACTATAGTTTAGACTAACTGTAGCTATAACTATTAGCCCCTACACACTATAGTTTAGACTAACTGTAGCTATAACTATTAGCCCCTACACACTATAGTTTAGACTAACTGTAGCTATAACTATTAGCCCCTACACACTATAGTTTAGACTAACTGTAGCTATAACTATTAGCCCCTACACACTATAGTTTAGACTAACTGTAGCTATAACTATTAGCCCCTACACACTATAGTTTAGACTAACTGTAGCTATAACTATTAGCCCCTACACACTATAGTTTAGTTTAGACTAACTGTAGCTATAACTATTAGCCCCTACACACTATAGTTTAGACTAACTGTAGCTATAACTATTAGCCCCTACACACTATAGTTTAGACTAACTGTAGCTATAAACTATTAGCCCCTACACACTATAGTTTAGACTAACTGTAGCTATAACTATTAGCCCCTACACACTATAGTTTAGACTAACTGTAGCTATAACTATTAGCCCCTACACACTATAGTTTAGACTAACTGTAGCTATAACTATTAGCCCCTACACACTATAGTTTAGACTAACTGTAGCTATAACTATTAGCCCCTACACACTATAGTTTAGACTAACTGTAGCTATAACTATTAGCCCCTACACACTATAGTTTAGACTAACTGTAGCTATAACTATTAGCCCCTACACACTATAGTTTAGACTAACTGTAGCTATAACTATTAGCCCCTACACACTATAGTTTAGACTAACTGTAGCTATAACTATTAGCCCTACACACTATAGTTTAGACTAACTGTAGCTATAACTATTAGCCCTACACACTATAGTTTAGACTAACTGTAGCTATAACTATTAGCCCCTACACACTATAGTTTAGACTAACTGTAGCTATAACTATTAGCCCCTACACACTATAGTTTAGACTAACTGTAGCTATAACTATTAGCCCCTACACACTATAGTTTAGACTAACTGTAGCTATAACTATTAGCCCCTACACACTATAGTTTAGACTAACTGTAGGCTTTACTGAACAGAAATGTTTTCAGTTTAGTTTTAAAGATGGAGATGGTGTCAGCCTCCTGAACCCAAACTGGTAGCTGGTTCCAGAATAAAGGTTCCTGGTAGCAGAAGGCCCGTCCTCCAGATCTACTTCAGGTCTTGTAAATAAAGAGGAGCTAGACCATTAAGTTCCTTATATGTGAGAAACAGAATTTTAAATTTCAATTCTAAATTTCACGGGAAGCTAATGGAGGGAGGCTAACACGGGAGAGACGTGATCTCGCTGATGGATTCCTGTCAGCACCCTCGCTGCTGCGTTCTGGATCAGTTGGAGGCTATTCAGGAGCTTTTCAGACATCCTGCTAACAACACATTACAATAATCCAGTCTAGAGCTAACAAACGCGCAGATTAATTTTTCAGCATCACCCTGGGAGAGGATGCTCCTGATCTTGGCAATATTTCGGAGATGAAAAAAGGCAGTCTGAAAAACCTGATTAATATGCTGCTTAAATGACATATCCTGATCAAAAATGACTCCAAGGTTTTTCACAGCTGTGCTGGAAGTGTTAGATCCCCCAGGTCCGGTTCAGCCTCTGTCTGGCAGAGTCTGTCACTGGGCCAGCTCTCTGTCTAAAGGGTCTAGAAGGATTTACCTTAGTAGATTTCCTCAAACTTTAAGATGGTGGCGAAAAGATATGCCTAGTTCTCACTGCATACTTCCAAATGTCTACCCTGCCTCCTCTGATAACTGTCCTAAAAGGAATAGCCTGGCTTGAGGTACTGTCATCAGTCACATTTGTTAACTGCAGCTCTCCTCTTATGATCTGGGCTCTTGTTAGCGACTAGGTTAAGTTTAGTGGCTAGGAAAATAAGCCCCAAGGATCTGTAACGATGTTGGGTTAGAGTAACCTTTAAGAACCTTGTATTGTTAATGCAGAGGCACACCCAAATCTTTACAATTGTGAGGACAGATTCAATGTCCACCACGACGCCTTGTGTTAATTTTGTATTTATTAAGCAGGTTAGCAGGGTTAAGCAGCAGCATTCATCGGTCAAACGTTAAAAATATAGCCTCTAATTCTACTCCAAAAATCAAGCTGTGGCTTACGAATCGATTCATCTGCGTTGATCCGAGGACGGTTGGGGGTAAGCAAATGGCCGGTTTGCTCTTCCCGAGGCTGCTGAGGTGAGGGATGGAAGTGCAGAGAAAGAGCCCTTGTTACTCTGATTTCCAGCCCCTCCTCCTGGCTAGCAGGGAGCTAAGGTAAATCCAAAAGGCTCCAAATATATCCTTCAAGAATTGGGAAATTTTTGGTTAATCTGTTCTGGCGTCCCCTTTCTCTGTTCTTGAATAATTAATCCTCAGGATAATTCCCTTTGGTGTCGGTTAGCTAGCTCGGTCCCAGCCGGTCCTTCTTCCTTGAGACGCCCCACAGAAAAACGCTATTTTTCCCAAAACTCTTGGTTTTATGCCTCTTCGGCGAGCCGCGCCCCACTCGCTTTCGCCCCCAAAGTCCTTGTTTGGTACTGTTCAGAATCCACGAGTCCTAATTGGTTGCGGTACATGAGGGGCGTGCAACACCACGTTTACACAGCATTCATGATTGGTTTTACACGGTAGGGTGTGCAAAATTACATTTACATTGCATTCATGATTGGTTTTACATACAGTAGGGCGTACATAATCAAGAAAAAATCACATAACTCTTCTGATTGGCTTATGCTCAACAGAGGCGTACATAATCAAAACACGCCACCCCTCCCTCTCCTCATCAACCACTCCCAGTTCCCAAGGTTAAACTGTTTACTGAACCAGGGGCTTGCTATACCGCTAAATCTCTCTTACCTAACGCTTTATGTACATATATATGTCACACAAAGGCCACACAAAGTTTAACTAATTGATCGATTGGACAATGTTAAGCCCATTTGCTCCACTCCAATACTATTCTGTACGTGGCTGCACGAAGCCACATGAAGCCACCTAAAGGCAGGCTGTGCCAGACAACCGCCAAAACAATCGCTGCTCGTTGTCATGTGCTAACAGCGGCTACTCTTGTGTGTATGTAGGAGAGAATCATTATTTTAATAACAACACCTCACATGATACGCCTTTCCTACAGCCTGGGCTGTCAAGGTCTCTAGCTGGCATTTGATAAGCTTGATTCACATAGAATTGTTTTGCATAACCAGTTTAACTTCTCTCTCAAAAGAAATTACCCAATTAACATGGACAGGTACAGCTGCGTATCATCAGCATAGCAATGAAAGTTTATGCCATGGTTCTGGATAATTTTTCCCAAAGGCAGCATGTATAAAATGAAAAGAATTGGTCCCAGAACTGAACCCTGTGGGACGCCATAGCAGACCCTAGTCAGTGTAGAAGAAACGTCATTAACATGGACGAACTGGAACCTGTCAGATAGGTATGACTTAAACCAGCCTAATGCTGTCCCTTTAATCCCAACAGTGTGCTCTAATCTGTGCAGCAAAAGGCCGTGATCAACGGTATCAAAAGCAGCACTGAGGTCCAGCAGAACAAGGACAGAAACTAATCCATTGTCTGAGGCCATGAGGAGGTCGTTGGAGACTCTAATCAGCGCAGTTTCTGTGCTATGATGAGTTCTAAACCCTGACTGAAAGACCTCAAATAGATCATTTCTATGCAGGTGGTCTCCTAACTGGCTAGCAACTATTTTTTCCAGAATTTTAGAGATAAATGGAAGGTTGGATATTGGTCTATAGTTTGCCAAGACGTCCGGGTCAAGAGGATGGTTTCTTAAGCAAAGGTTTTATAACTGCAACTTTAAAAACTTGTGGTACATATCCTAATTGTAGAGATAGGTTAATCTGATCCAAAATTGATATACTAATAAAGGACATAACATCTATGAGCAGTCAAGTTGGGATGGGATCCAACAGACATGTAGATGGTTTAGCTTTACTGATAGTTGAGGTCAACTCAGAGAGGCCCACAGGAGAAAAACAGTCCAGAGTCAAATCAAAACCAGAAGAAATTAACAACGCTACATGGAGCAGATCTGATGTAACATGGAGGAATGACGTGAAAGTTTTATTGTTGTCCAGAATTTTATATTTTTATTTTTTAGACAGAATTGTTAATATTGCTACCTTAGTTGCTACACGAACTCTAAGGTTCCTGGATTTATACCGTTCTCCATGTCCGTTTTAGCTTTTCCTTGTTTATCTGCCGATTCTTTTCTGGTTCTGCAGCAGCCATTAACAGACTTTTCAAAACAAAAGCATGTGAGCAACATGCGTTAACGTGCGATAAAATAAATGTCGGCATTAATAAATTAATGGGTTAACGCGATAATAACGCGTTAACTTGCCCAGCTATATATATATATATATATATAATATATATATATATATATATATATATATATATATATATATATATATATATATATATATATATATATATGTGTGTGTTTGTACTAGGGATGGGCATTTGGTCGAGATTTATTTGTCGATCGTCGGGAGAATCAATGATTAATAATCGATTAATCATTAACATTTTTATATTGAAAACTATCACAATTATTCTCATATCGG
>JAGFBZ010001201.1:0-22280 GCA_018398805.1 Hirundichthys speculiger
TCAGTAGTAGGAACATTAAAAGGAATATATCCTTTTCTTCCTGCATTCTTTTCGTTGTTCTTCTGCACATGTTCTGAAACTATGTCTTTCTGGAACTACTACCAGAATTTCAGTTAGCGCCTTAGTACATACTATACATTCTTCGTTAGTCATTTCTCTACTTGAGTACCACACCCATTTATACCAACTATTTTCTCTTGCTATTCCCACCTATCTTCCTCTCCATGTCTAAAACGTCTAGGGGGCGTACCCGTTGGTTTGATTGGTTCTGCAAAAATGAATGTCATCTTCATAATACTAAGTCCAAATAATAACTCTGAATCTGAATAATTCACTTCCTGCTCTCCAGCGAAGGCGGACACTTTTCTGTGAACTCCTCTCCCTCTATCTAATCCTCGCTGCTCTTTGTCCTGTCTGCGTGTTTTTGGAGCCTCATATAGATAATATCTGAATATCTAAATCTCTAACCATGGATTTGGTCAGCTGGTCCCTCAACGCAATTGATTAAATTTTCTCGACGAAGAGGGAGGGAAGAGGAGAGCCTTCGTGTCTGGATGGAACACACGCAGCCAGGTACGTTCAGGATTCATGGTCGAAATTGAACTGCCAGGCTCCTCTGTTCATCGAGGACGCTGAAGATGTTTACATATTTGGATTTATGATCATGGGATTCCTGCTGTTTGGAGTTGGCGGATACCTGATGTATCGGAAAAATAAGTGCACGGATGCTGTTATTCCGGACCTCTTGTCCGTGTGCATGGCTGTGAGCCGTGCTGTGAGTGCCGAGACTGTTAAGATAGACGAGATGAATTGGAAACTGGATGTGATTCAAGGCGTCAGTCACCGACAGCTGATGATGCATGAACTTATAGGGAAAATTGATAACAACCTGGGAAAACTACATGCACAGTTCAGGGAGAACTGACATGAATAATTCGGACTTTTGGATGATTCCCACGAGAGGAAACCAGCAAAGGACTCAAGGCAGGCAAATATTCATTGTCAGCCTGACCGAAAACAATCTCTCTTATCTGAATCTGGCTCCCCCGACCGTCCTTCAAGGCCGAATTGAAAGAACTCTCCAAGGTCTTATCCGAAGAAGGCTCTGCACCCCCCCCCCCCCCCCCCCCCCCCCCACGGCCCCCCCCACTCCACTCCATATTCTTTCTCCGAGTCTCAACGTCCTCGCTGGATCCTGGTGTACTCCCCCCACGTGGAGCGGACTGATTGCGCTGTGCGCCACCGGCTGCGCGTGCACGGGCCGCTTGGCTGGGACACTTTTCCAGACCCATCTGATGTCTTAGTAATACGTTTGTTATGCTTGTGTTGAGGTTTTTTTTGTGAATCCCACAACATGTGCCTCTGATCAAGGACATGTTGTGTGAGACACCTTTTTTTTATCCTTCCCCCCCATCACCTATGTGATCATATTTTCTTCTGCTAAAAGTGCCCTGGCCGGAGGGTGGTGTACTTGGGCATCTATGGGCACTTGTGGGTGCTTGTGGAGTGCTTGAGTGTACTGCTCTCTGGTAAGGGTAGAAGCGCCGTTTATGGCTGCTGCCCCATTGACTCTTGTCCATATATTGTTGTTGTTTCTGTATGTTTCTCTTGGACGGTGTGCTGGGAAGACAAATTTCACTGTGTTGGGACGCTGGCTCAGTGACGATAATAAATCTGATTCTGATTCTGATTCTGATTCTTCTAATTATCAGAATCATCAAGATCATCAGGAATGTCTGGCACATTAGGTATAGCGGGAATGTCAGGCTCATTGGGTGCTACAGGAATGTTGGGCTCGGCCACAGTAACACTTCCGTCTAGTGTTACTACATCAGACTTTCCAATCATTAGCCAACTGAACCTGCCATTCCCCATTCTTACCCCTTTGTGAGTTCAATGTTTCCGAGGAGTTGGTGACGGGTTGTGTATCAAAGAATTGTATCAAAGAATTCAGACAAGCTTAGAGAATGAAAAAGAGCCCCGTTTATTGAAGTCAGGCAAATATATAGGCAAATGAAAACAACATATTCCATAACTATGTCATATCACATCCTTTCTGGCCAGACACACTGGAGCCTATTTGGTCAGGCTGTTCCTGGCTAGGTTATCTCTAGGACAAGATGACCTAGAACATTCCAAGGCAACAAACATTTCCCCATATTCAGCTAATTACCCTTTTCCCCTGAAACTACTTATCACAAGTTCAACTAGCGGACAATTTCTCAACAGCATGTCTTTGGACTGTGGGAGGAAGCCCGAGTAACTGGAGGAAACCCACAGAACCACAGGGAGAATGCACAAACTCCACACAGAAAGGCCCAGGAACCAGGAACCTTCTTGCTGTGAGGCAACAGTGCTGACCACCAAGACACTGTGCTGCCTGAGCAAATATCATTAACTAAAATTACAATGTTAAATCCTAAATCCTAAATGATAGTTTACATCTCTATTATCTCAAATATGATCTTTGACAAACTGTTTCAATCCAGGAAACAAGAAACTTGAATTTTCCCCGTGGGGGATTAATAAAGTATTTTTTAATTTGAATTTGAATTTGAATGGACAGTTCAAGTTTTACAGTGATTAAATCACTCAAAATGACCACAGGAGCTGTTTCCAAACTCCCCTGAGAGACAACAGGGTCTGAGGGAAAGAAACAGCACTTCAGTGTTGGAGTTACATTCAGTTTCTTTCACCATGTAGTTAGTGAACCAGCTGTCACTCACAAACACACAGGTAGCTCCACCTCTTACCTGAAGGTTCCCCGTCTGAAGTGAAGAAGACAGAAACCCTCCGGCTCTGTTAGGATCTTAGGTATATCTGTGTGAAGCTAGGGTCCCATGAACATCTGTGTACCTACCTGCTGGTATTAAAGACTTACAGTTGTTTTCATCATTGATTCTGGACCAGACGTTTGGTAAAATCAGTCCTTATTCATGTCAAATAAGGACTAAGTAAGAGTAAGTGATTTTGGAAATAACCAAGAACCTCCTGAAACCTTCTGTATCAAAATTAGGAATGCACCATTTAAACTGGAACATAATTCAAAAGAGTATTTGTATTTCAGATCTACGCATCTTCATAAGTAGCTGTTGTTAACTGTATATATAGTTGTCTCATTTCCTTCTAATAAATAGGCAGTGCCACTACATGGCTGCAGTCCCAGGCCCCATCGACCCATGTCCTATATGTTGTTTGTTTCTGTGTGTTTTTCTTGGACGACGTACTGGAAATGTAATTTTGTTGTGCTGGGACGCTGGCTCAATGACAGTAAAAGCAATTCTGATTCTGATTCCTGTTCTGATTAATGTATGAATCATGTCAAAAATGTTTCCTTCTTGTTCCAGGGTGGATCCTCCGTGTTTGGGACCTCATCCAGAAATCATGTTTCTGGTGAACCTGTTCTGTGCAGCAGCAGAGATACAACTGGAGACAGGAGAAAAGATCCTGGAGTTGTTATCGTCAGTGTTAAGAGAAGAAATGCTTATTTTCACCGGGAACAATGGAGATGACAAAAAGAAGCATCAGCGTGATTTCATTTTAGATCTCTGTTCCAAAGTGATGGAATATGAGACCTCAACAGGTCTGAGAGTCCTTCCATCACTTTGGAACAATGGAGATGACAAAAAAGAAGCATCAGTGTGATCTGCTTTTAGATCTCTGTTCCAAAGTGATGAAATATGAGACCTCAACAGGTCTGAGAGTCCTTCCATCATTACAGTCAATCTTCCAGTCAGCTCCTCCAGTCTGGATCATAGACCTCTCAGAGAGAAAGACCTCCGTCCTCCTGGAAGTGCTGAAACTCCAATCAGAGAAGAAACATGTGAAGCTGATAAACTGGAAAGATAAAGACAGTGAAGTGAGAAATTTCTACAGTGTCTGCCTCATATCTCACAGCTCAGGTAAACTAACTCTAGTTTTTATTATTAACTTCTCTAATAGTGTCTGAAATAAGTTCCATAAATCTTAACTTAACAAATATTCTTGGGGTCTTTGTGCATAATCAGTGTTATGTGTGACTTTTTCATGTGAGCGTCTCCATCCATACATACTGTAACACTTCTTGGAGCGTTAGGGTTGTGTAAGTGGAGTTGAAAAGCAGGAGCTATCCACTCACAAGGTTGTGGGAATCACATCCATACATTCATCCAATATCTTCAGCTTTGTCCGGAGTCGGGTCGGGTCACGGGGGCAGCAGCTTCAGCAGAGAGGCCCAGACCTTCCTCCCCCCAGCTGCTTCCACCAGCTCCTCTGGGAGAAAACAGAGGCATTCCCAGGCCAGCCGAGAGATATAGGCCCCAATCTGGTACCTACAGGCCCCTTACCCGTTAACACTAGCCGCTACCTGCAAATTGCGGGGTATAGGAACCTCTGCTAACTGCCTAATGCAATCTTCTTCTTCTGCTCGCTAAAGCCGCTACCCATTATGCCGACTTCCTTACTCACATTGTAGGTGTTGCAATGGGCGTGTCTTTTGCCCTTTCTAAAAAACTTGGTATCTTGCGATCACAACACGCATGTCGGCACGTACAACAGCGCATCCAAAAGGCATCACTGTGCGTCCACCTGGTCACATGTGGATGTGCACAGACGGCCCATCCTCCCGAATTAACTCTTCTATAAAAAGCGTGCTTTGGTGTCAGTTGGACCCCTGAAAACCATAGGCCAGTGTTTCTCAAACTTTCAATACCGCGTACCACCTAAGAAACTGTTCAGCTCTCTGAGTACCACCATGATGACCAATTTTAAAATATATGCCTTCATAATTAGCTTTAAACACACAGGAGATATGTTTATTCCTGATTGAAATGAAAATGAAATGAAAAATGAAAAATGAAAAATACTTTATTCATCCCAGAAAGGGAAATTCAACACTGTCGCAAGGGTTCTTCTCTCTCTTTTTTTTTCTTCCAACAATAGATAAATGACAGCAATAATAATATTATTACAGCAATAATAATAATATTAATTGATAATAATAACAGTAGGTGTTCTGCCCCCACTGCATGTAATAGGAACACAGCTTTGCAGACAGGTAAACTCCTCAACAAGATGCCAGGTGTGTAATTTGCAACAGATTACGTAGTTATAAATGATGGAACTGATGCATCGCTTGCCACCAATTATCCACAGACCAGCTGACCTTACAGCACCTTCTGTAAAGTGATGACCTTGATGCTGTACTTGTAGATGGTAATGACGTATGATCAGGGTTGTTACATAGTGACGGCCAGGGATAATGAGTGGGTTCCTTTCGTTGCTATTGATGCTGGCATGTGAGAACCAACCCCCAACTCTGAGACACCCGACATCATTGATGTAAGGAGACAAGTTTCTGAGCTGGTTGTGTTCGGCAGTTTCCTTACCAGCTTCCAAGCAGGTGAAGGTTTCAGGATAAGACTGATGCTGAAGACAGTGTATGATAACAGCTTTGGCCTTGTTGAAATCTTTGGGTTTCAGACATTTGCACATGTGCCAGCCTTGACAACTGGTTTCACATTGCTCTCCTTTGAAGGACTCTGCAATGTGAACCAACCTTGCTATTGTTCTAAACAGCGATCTCCAAGACGAGAAATGCTCAAATCGTTTTGGATTCAGAGCTGTCTCTGTGACTTCAGTTGCATGAGATATCACCAAAGGGCGAACCTCTGGGTCAAACTCTGGGTCAACAAGTTCATAGGATGAAACTGTCTCTACTTCACTGCAGTCTTGCCTCAACAGGAAGTCTGGTCCTCTTAACCAGCTGCTTTACATTAAGGTGTTTGCTGGAATTGACCTTGACCCACCATCAGCTGGATTCTTGATTGTGGGGACGTAACTCCATTGTTCAGGAAGGGACGACTTCCGAATTCTCTGTACTCAGTTGCCTACGTAGACGTAGAACCTTCTGGACTCGTTTCGGATGTACCCAAGGACCACCTTGCTGTCCGTGAAGAATCTCACAGAATGAAAGGAAATGTCTGCTTCTTCCATAACCATGTCTGCAATTTCCACCACCAGGACAGCTGCGCAGAGTTCGAGTCTCGGGATTGTCAGTTCTTGTTGTGGGGCAAGTTTAGCTTTACCAAACACAAACCCAAGTTCACACTTGCCTTCTGAACCTGTGGTCTTGATGTATGCTGCAGCTGCAATGGCTTGGGTAGAAGCAGCGGGGGCGCCGCTAGGGATTTTGGGCCCCATGAAAAGAATCTTTACCGGGCCCCCCAACACAGCGGCGAAATTTGTTGATGCTATTTTTGATCATCATTAGGGGCCTCTCTGGGCCCCCCTCAATCATGGGCCCCTATAATAATCCGTATCCTTTACCCCCCCTTTTCGGCGCCCCAGGGTAGAAGCATCACAGAAGATGCAAAGTTCTCTCTTTGCTGCAACACTTAGGGAGACGGAGGTGTACATTCTTGGAATCCTCACATTTTCAAGATGTTTTAATGAAGTCCTCCACTCATGCCACTCTTTGAACAGCTTATCAGGCAAGGGCTCATCCCAATCACACGCTTCCATCGATAGCTGCCGAAGCAATGCTCTGCCTTGGATGCTAACTGGAGCTGCAAAGCCAAGTGGGTCATAAAGACTATTTATGGTTGATAAAACTTCTCTGCGAGTGAAGGGTTTCTCAGTGATTGATATTGAAAGGTAAACTCGTCTGAGGCAACATCCCAGCTTATGCCTAGACTTCTCTGCATTGGTGGAGTGTCTGCACTAAGATCTAGGTCCTTCAAACCTGATGCGAGGTCCTCTTTAGGAAATGCCATCATGACATTTACGTGGTTGGATGCTATCTTGTGCAATCGCAGATTGTAAGAGGCTAGGGTTTTTTTGAGCTTTCTTGAGAACACTGATGGCTTCAGTGTCGGATGGAAAAGAGGAAAGTCCATCATTGACATAGAAGTGTCGCTCCACAAGATGTTTTGTGGTGGTGTCACCATTTTCTCTGGAAGCCTATCTGAACCCACATATTGCCACAGCTGGTGACGGGCTGTTTCCGAAAACATGAACTGACATACGATATTCCACCACAGGGCAGTCCATGTCGTTGTTCTCATACCAGAGGAAACGTAAAAAGTTGCGGTGGTCTTTCCTCACCAAGAAGCAATGGAACATCTGCTTAATATCCGCTATAACTGCCACTTCCTCTTCTCTAAACCGTATCAGGACTCCTAGTAGGCTGTTGTTCAGATTTGGGCCTGAAAAAAGAATGTCATTTAGTGACACTCCACTGTGAAGTGCACTTGAATCAAAGACTACCCATATCTGGTCTGGCTTACGTGGGTGGTACACTCCAAAAAAGGGCAGATACCAGTACTCCTCTTGATCCCTGAGAGGGGGCACTAGCTCTGCATGGCCATTATCAAATATTTTCTGCATAAAGTCTTTGAAATCCTTTCTCATCTCAGGTCTTTTCTTTAAAGGTGGGGTAGGGTTTTCTTTTTTTGCAGCACTTTTTACAATATTGCCTGAAAACTTTTTCACATTCCCATTGCACCCACTGAAATAAAATGTTTGCAAAAAAAACGAAACGTTTTGGTCCGGTCTAGAGGGTATAATCAGAGAAAAACTCATCTTTCTCAACTTTCATTGGCTGCCTAATACGTCCATCAAATATCAATGCACTCCCACCCACCCACCCCTCCCCTCCTCCCTGTAGTTCATGTAGTCGTGAATCGTGTGAAGGCGTGGTTTCAAGGGGTGAGCTGAAGAGGAGGAGGCGGAGCCTTTGGGAGGAGGGAGGGAGTGTATATTTTCAAAATCTCACTTGAGTTGGATTGCTGGAACCGTTTTTTCAAAGAACACCTACCCCACCTTTAACATCCGGCTGACTGAAGCAAGAAGCTGCTTGGCTTGTTGACGATTGTTGGGGAGCCGTGGCCTAGGTGAACGGAAGGGCAACGGAGCGACCCAACTATTTGAGCTGTCTTGATAGACTTCCTTCTAGGGGTGCTCCGATCAGGGTTTTTGGGGCCGATCACCGATCGCTGAAATCAATATCGGCCGATCCGATACCGATCACGGATCACACAGTGTCAATTTGAACTTGAACCTTGCTTTTAATAGTGTAGCATTAATTATTCATATACTTAAGTTATTCTTTAACACTGTATATCAAGCATCATTAAATAAATAGATGAGAGTATCATGAATTGGTAAAAAACTCCAAATGTCACTCGTGAAGCTGACCGCTGTGGCTTTCTCTTCAAAAGAGAATTAACATGTCCATACACCGTCTGGTATAACTCCGGCAGGCACACATCAGTGAAGTATTTACGTCCTTGGTGAACATAACATGAATCCAAGTGATTCACTAGACGCTTAAACCCGAGGTCGTCCACGACAGACAGCGGCTGGTGGTCCAGGCATATGAACTCCATTATTTTTGTATATATTTCCCTTTGTTTCTTGCTGTCTTAGACCTTTTTGACTTAAAAATTGTGGACATGCGCCCCCTAGTGGCCCCGCCATAACTGGAGTGTGCGGTGCTCCACCTAAGTAACCCAAACACAGCAGCGTGGAGCATCGGTTACGGATAATGTAGACATGTCTTGGATTGATGATGTTAGGCAGTGGCCTCCGGTTACAGATGAAGGTAGTTTTATGGCTGTTTTTAAATGATTGGTTATGGAAATAGCATGATCTATTCCCATAATCAAACACTAAAAACTGTGGAACGCAGAGTCTGCAGCTGAGAATGCCATAATGCCCATATGCCGCAACAAGCCATAAAGATTATGCTACTGTAACGTTAACGCTAGCGGTAAATTAGGCTATGTGTTAATGTTATATTTAATTTATTTTATCATCCTCCTAAGTCATTAATTAATTAATTAATTCATTCATTTATAGGCTTGTGCTAGTGCCGAGGGCTACAGTAGCCTCATACTGCTGTTCTTTCGACCAGAATCGTCCGGGACTCTCAGCGAGACTATGAGTAGTACGAGATTGAATGTTAACGAAAACTCACCCGGCTGTATTCATTTGGAACAAAGTCCTTTCTGTTGATATTTTTTCACCCACGTCTTCCTAACTTCTTGTTCTGCAAACATGGCAGTCTTCGTGCAGTAAAGGCTTGTGTATTTCATACTTTCTTCTTCCATTGTTGAATTTTCACGCCATTCTTGGCACAGTTTATGACGGAACATGTATTCCCACTCGACCGACTCGACATTATAAAAATATCTATTTGTAGAAAGAGAAAAACACTGGTTAATCTGCGAGCTGGTGAAAGTGTCGCTCTGTAGCACACAACCCAGCAATGGCGGACGGGGTACTTCCGGGGGGCTGGCCCGAAAAGGTCTATACACAGTGTATGCGCACGAGAATAGAGCGTTTTTGATCGGCTCTTTTGATCGGCTTTAATGACAATTCTGACCGATCCCGATCATATGCATATCGGCCGATCCGATCAGGTCACCGATCGATCGGAGCACCCCTACTTCCTTCTCCATTATTTGAAGGAAGGTTCATTCTTCTATTGAATAACCTGGTTTCTCATCTGAGCTTGTGCACTGGTAGACTAAGTCACCAATGATTTTTTCATAATGAAGACCTAAGCTATAGTCAGGAGGGAGGGCTTTTCACCCGCTATCTTCTCCTCCCGGTATTTAAAAGAACAACAGCAGAGGGAACAAAGGAGTGTTTGTATCTGTTTGTCTTTGCAAAAGGGAGTCTCATCAGTGAACCTGATGGTAGAAACTTAAATTGGTACAAAGTCTCTCTCTTACTAAAACAGTTTTACACCAACGTTCCTTTATGTTAACACATACTCCACCTCCGCATGATTTCCCAGTTGTTGCAGACCCTCTGTCGGTGCAGAGCGGACCTCCGAACCCGTCTAGATCACCATCAACGTCTTTTCCCCGAGCCAGGTCTCAGAGACCAGGATGCAGGCTTCTTTGAATACATGCTGGTGGCGAACAAAAGCCTGTAGTTCCTCAGTTTTATTGTGGAGAGAGACGTTGGACAGGACAACTGAAGGGAGGGGGATGCGCAACAGGTGTTGCCGTCTCATGCGCTCCTGTACGCCGCTTCTCCTGCCTCGCCTCCTCGGTTTCCGTCATGGAGATACGAAGTTGTCGCCTTTCCTGTGCTTGGTCAGGAAAGACTAGGTCCACTGGTGGGCCGCTGATCTCGAGATTTGAGAATTTTAACAGATAGTCTCTGGAATATTGAATGGAGCTGTCAGCAACCCCAGGTGACATGAGGACGCAGCACCGCCAATAAGAGGATCAGAGTCAGATCCATGTCACTGAATCATGACACTCTTAATCACACAAAAGTGAGGTTGATCAATTCAAATTGCACAGCGAGTTTAAAAGTTTAAGCATAAAATAACAAACTTAAAGCTGATAGACAAGACAGACATTCTTCCCACTGCTGCCGGTCACTGCGTCGTGCATGCGCCCAGTAAATGCATAGTATATGTAGTAAATGCGTCTCGGCCAAACAGCGCCCAGATTCTAGAGTTCTGTCTGCGTTTCTTTGTTGTTTACAGGAGGCTGTGAGTCATTGTTTGATGTTTTGCTGGCAGCTATGGCCTCTCGTCTGCTGTGGAGTGGATTTTTTGCAGAATTTCAGCGATTATTTCTTGATTTTTTAATTATAATATATTTCTATAAAAAATCCGCGAAGCAATAAAACCGCGTTAGTCAAACCGCGAAGTGGCAAGGGATCACTGTATGCCTTTACTCTATTGTTTTGATTGTCTTTGGGGTAAACTGATACAAGACAGATCTTGGCGCATGAATAGCTGTAGTCTTTGTTTCCCATACCTGCGTACAGGTAGAAGTGGCGATTGTCGACATTGGCTCCTGCTCCCCGCCATTCTCAGCTGCAGACTCTGTAGTGACTTGGGTTGCCCAGGGCGCAGGACCAGCATGAAGAGCGGTGACATGTAAGTCACTGCCACATTCTGTGCATTGGATCTCAACCTTACAGTTCTTTGCTTGATGGATGGAAGACGCACAACATCGAAAACAGATATTGTTTTGTTTCAAATAAGCTTTCCGCTCCTCTAAGGGGTTTTCTCTGAATGCCCTGCGTTTTTTTAAGTGCATGGGATTTTTTATGGATGGGGCACTCTTTGTTCGGGTCATCAACCAGTTTATCAGAAGCTTGTTTCAGAGAGTTTGTCACTTCCATTCTGTGAACTGAGATGGATTCTCTCTTTTCATATTTTCCCATGTATTTAGTTGCCTTAGGAATTGAGATGTTGGTTGGAACAGAGGGCCTAAAGCTGGGGTCATTTCGCATGTCAGCTTCCCTGTTGATAAGGCCAACAAACTCAGAGAATGGAGGAAAGGACACTGAATGCTCCTGCTTGTACTTTGGTGCTTGTACCATCCATTTTTCCTGCAAGGGGAATAGAAGTTGATCTACAATTGGATGAATTCCACGTGCTGTATCTAGGTAAGATAAGCCTGGAACGTAGCCTTCTCTTTTAGTTGAATTAATCTCCAAAAGTAAATGCCCAAGATCACACAATAGTTGTGGATCCTTATTAGAAACCTTAGGAAAATGGTTAAGTCTATCAAGCATTGCCTTTTCTAATGCTTCGGGAGACCCGTAACACTGCTGAAGTCTCTCCCACACTTTATGTAATCCATTCAAAGGGTCATTTATATGCACTGCTCTAATGCGTTTAGCATGTTGTGAGGACTTACTGCCTAACCACTTAGTCAGTAGGTCAAGTTCTTCGCTGGCAGTTAGTACTAGACTGTTAATGGCATTCTCAAATGTGGAATTCCATGCCCAGTAGTCACCCGGTTTGTCAGTGAACCGTGTGAGTCCCCCGGAGAGCAACTCACGTCTGGCTAGTAACCAGGTAATGTCAGATATGCTTGCACTTTCTTGCGTATGTATCTGAGATCTGGAACGTGGTAGTGCTTGGTAGTCCAGGACACTTTCAGACATGTAGGGGACAAAGTTATCTTTGTAATTGGGCACTGATCGGTGCTGCTTACAACCAGCAGTAGGTGTATCAAACTCTGGCTTAAGGTGACAAAAGGATTCGTCTCTCTTTTTCTGATTAGGCCCTGCTGTATCCTGTGGGATCATTTGGTCTTTAACAAGAAAATGATGGTTAACGTAGTCGCTACAGCGTTCTATGGGATCAACCGATTGAGGGAAACATTGACTCATACGTTCCTCTTCTAGCTCACTTGCTGCAGCTTCACACCTCACACCTTCATACCTCCGCCATCGCTGCCTCGGCGGCATCACATTGCTGCTGGAGCGCTTCTAAAGTGGCCTCTAAACGTGACTTTCACTTTCATTTCATTTCGATCTGCTTCTGTGCAAATGCTGCTTTTTTACGATCAGCCTCAGCTTTTGCATGGACATTCAATGCAGCCATACTTGTTGATGACTGACTTGATTTCTTGAAGATTGTGTTTAGTGGGAGCTGATGGAGGAGGCTTTCTCGGATGGCTGAGACATAGTGGAAGTCCGATGATGTGACTGGTCACATTCAGCTTGTTACTGTAGATGATCCTTTTTTCACTGTTCTTCCCCCACTGCATGTAATAGGAACACAGCTTTGCAGACAGGTAAATTCCTCAACAAGATGCCAGGAGTGTATCTTCTTTTATTTTGATGTATCCTTCACATTGTTGACAGAGTGAAAACTATAAACAGAAACAGTATTTGTACATTATAACTTAATCTACTCATGAAATAACCTAAATCTAACCTAACATAAATACTTCAAAATGATAAACTCTAAAGCATTCTGCTGGTCTTTAAATTACACCATACTCACAAGGAATGCTCTCTGTGCGTTAACAAGCCAGGTGGATGAGGATTGTTTTACAATAAGAGTGTCAGCCATGTCACACTCAGTATGAGCTTGCAGTCTTTTTCTACCAAAATGTAAAACATTGAACACAGAACTTAATGTGCAACAGTGCCACTGCTGGTTCGGAAGTATAACTGCCGGCGCAGTAGGTTTTATGTCTTGTTGTGGAGGCTGATGGCTGCTGGCAGGAATGATCTTCTGTATCTTTCCGTCTTGCAACGGACGGACCTGAAGAAGCCTCTCACTAAACACACACTGTTGTTTGATCACTGTGTCATGGAGAGGGTGTGAAGAGTCCTCCATCATCTTCATGGAGAGGGTGTGTAGAGTCCTCCATCATCTTCATGGAGAGGGAGTGAAGAGTCCTCCATCATCTTCATGGAGAGGGTGTGAAGTCCTCCATCATCTTCATGGAGAGGGTCTGTAGAGTTCTCCATCATCTTTATGGAGAGGGAGTGAAGAGTCCTCCATCATCTTCATGGAGAGGGTGTGTAGAGTCCTCCATCATCTTCATCAGCTCAGCTTGTGCAGCTTTCTTTTTTGTACAATCAGCTTCAGCGGCTCCAGAGTTACACCCAGCACAGATCCAGCTTTCCTGATCAGTTTGTTGATTCTGTTAAGGTCTCTGGTTCTGATCAGAGCATGTGAGCGGAGCGGAGCGTGAGCGAGCGAGGAGCGGAGCGGACGAATTTTGAAAGGAGCGCAGAGCGGGAGTTTTTTTTCTAGGATGATTCGGGTGGAGCGGGGCGTCATCCCGCTCCAGTTTCGCTCCGTTACCGCTCATATCATGGTCTTCAAGTATAACAATAGGAGGAGAACAGTGAATGAAAAATAGTTTCGAGAAAGGTTAATAAAAAACAAAAGTGTATTAAACCAGCTAATTCCGTTAGGTGAAATTATTTTCTTATTTTTTCTTGTCAGTAAATATCTATTTTTTGGACTTTAAAACGGCTGTCGGCTCTGCGGGCCGGGCATACACTGTGTGACTGTCGGCTCGTTTTGAGCCGATTTTCCAGTCGTGCGAGTATTTTTTTTTTGGATCCTATCATGGGTCGTGCTTCGTGCAGTATACGTGGGGTAACGACGAGAGATTAACACCTCCCGACGAGCTCCCGATCACAAGTCGTGTGCTCGCAAGGAAATCAAACTTGTTTGAAATCCTGGTCGCTCCTCGTGAAGGTATCTCACAGTAGAAGCAGCAGGTGCGTTTGAGATGAACTGCGGCTCGCCTGGCGAGTAGACGAGATCAGGCAGCCGCAGCAGGAGGTGGAGACAAAAAGCTGCAGTCACGTCGGACAGTTTCCAGCACATACAGGAGGAGACACTTACTTCCTGTTAGATCACCTAGTTTGCAGACCACGTTCTTAGATAAAGTGTCCTCGATCGCTGATTGAAGTTAAAACAAAAGTGATCCTCCTGTTGCATGAAACGTGTTCTTATCTGCATTGTGCGCCGACCGCCGGTGATCGATTCGATTCTGCGCAGGCCTGGCTCATTTCGAACGCACCCTTAGGTGCGTTATGAACGTATAGTGTCAGCAGTCAAGTCGCATCAGAGCATCGGGCCGTACAGTGTGAGAGCATCACTCGTGGGCTGCGAACTTTTGAACTCAGCGATCTAGTCGTGCAGTGTGAGATAGGGCTGATTCAAACGGTTTAAAATATCGCACAGTGTATGCCCGACTTAGGCTTCAGGTAAACATGTACATTTATATGCATGCAAACATTTTTGGAGCGGAGCGCGGAGCGGAGCGGAGCGGAGCGGGGGGTGCAGTGTTACTGGAGCGCTGAGCGGTTATGGGTGGAGCGGCGTTTTGCGACTTTGAGGGAAGAGCGGAGCGGTGACAACCTTTGTGAGCGAGGAGCGGAAATTATAGCCGCTCCACTCCGCTCACATGCTCTGGTTCTGATGCTGCTGCCCCAGCAGATGGCTGCAAAGCTGATTGCACTTTCAACAACAGCCCTATAGAAGATGTGCAACATCTTGGTGCAGCAGACATTAAAATATCTCAACTTTCTTAAAAAGTAGAGTCTGCTCTGACCTTTCTTGTAGCTGTATTCTGTGTTGCATTTCCACTCCAGTCTGTTGTCAAGCTGAACTTCAAGTTACTTGTATTCCTCCACCACCTCCACCTCCTTTCCCAGGATAGAAACACTGCTGTGTTGATTCTTGCTCCTCCTGAAGTCGACAATCATCTCCTTAGTTTTGCTGGTATTTAAAATGAGATGATTGTTACTACACCATTTCACAAACTGACAGATCAGTTCTTTGTACTCTGCTTCCTGTCCGTTGCTGATACACCCAACAACTGCAGAGTCATCAGAGTATTTCTGCAGATGACAGGACTCAGAGTTGGACTGGAAGAGTTGAAATGGTGAGAGAACAGTTCCTTGTGGTGCTCCAATGCTGCTGACCTCCATCTCAGACACACAATCTTTCAGTCTCACAAACTGTGGTCTGTTTGTGAGGTAGCCATAAATCCAGGAGGTTGTGGAGGAATCCAGCTGGAACTTATGGAGCTTCTCACATAACAACGCAGGCTGAATTGTATTAAAAGCACTTGAGAAATCAAAGAACATGACTATGACATGGCTATTGTGGTTATTTATTACCTGAATTGTTAGTTTACTGAATCAGACATTTACAACTCTGTCCAACAATTCTCACATACTCAGGGCCGGATCTTACACCTCCTGCTACCCACCCACTACCCACTTCCCCACTACCTGCAAATTGCTGATTTAGGAAACTTTGCCAACCGCTAATGCAATCTTCCGCTAATGCAATCTTCCCTAAAGCTGCTACCCATTATGCCAACTCCCTTACTCACATTGTAGGCGTGGCAATGGGCGTGTCTCTTGCGCTTTCCACAAATTCGGTATCTTGCGATCGTGGGGTTAGGATAGAGAGTAGTGGGTGGTCTAACCATCCACTACCCTCTATTCTAAATCTGCGAGATACCGGTACCGCAAGATACCGAGTTTGTGGAAACCGCAACTGGTATGTCGGCGCGTAAAAAGAGAACGTCCAAAATCCACCCAGTCACGTGTGGACTGCACAAACAGCTCTACCTCTGGATTATGCATCACTGTATTACTTGCATACGTTATTATTCTCTTAACGATGTCTGTACAGCTGTGGCATGATCTCATCCAGATGTTTGCTGTGGAGGAAACGAGGAGATCACTGAACTCTGTTTTGGAGTTTCTTGTACTGTGGTCGTATCCCTCTGACTCTCTCCTTGCGCTCGGAGCACCCGAGATGCGCTCAGTGGTAGAAGGTAGATGTCATCATACGTGTTTCTCTCTGGCTCAATGCTCATCCAATGATCCGTTCTGCAGTATTTTTAAAAAGCACCGCTCCCAGCAGCAATGTGTCATGGCGCAGTGAGCTTCCAGGAAAGCATTTCTTAACTAGAAAAGCACTTGGAGGGTGCAGACCTTCGCCAAGCAAAACAGTTCTCCCATATAGCGATTTACAGATTGCTTGAAGGGCTACTTCATCAAAATCCATTCATAATTTTTGAGTTATCTTGTACACAGACAGACAGACAGACAAACGCCGGCAAAAACACGCCGGCAAAACATTACCTCCTTGGCGGAAGTAAAAAATATTCTTACACAAACAATTCCTATCAGCTACCTGAAAGTCCCAGATAGTTAGTGCGCTCCTGGTAAACACGCTCAGGCAGAGCTGAGAGAACTACTGGGAGAACCGCTGGGAGCGGCTATGCGTCTTGGCGCAGCTATGCGTCTTGGTGCGTCTTGGCGCGGCTATGCGTCTTGGTGAGTCTTGGGCGCGGGGGATATGTTCAAGATAACTCAAAAAGTTATAGATGGATTTTGATGAAATTTTCAGGAGTTGTCAGAAATGTGAAAAGGAAGAGCTGATTTTATTTTGGGTGTGATCCGGAAGAAATCCTGGATTCTGGATCACTTTCAAATTTTAGATAACATTGCACTTTTAAGGTTCAGTTGTTCCTTGAATCCTAAAGCAACCACAATGGAGACAGGAAGGGAGTTCTGGAATTTTAAGAGTTTAATGCTCTCAGAAGTAAAAAAGGAGGATTCGAGGGTTGGCAGCCAAACCAACAATACAGGGGACGACGAAGGCAAGGAGGTGGCACTGCGAATGGCTGGGAAGATCTGGCTACGAGTCTGGTTGAATGATGACTGAATAGGTACAGGTGTGCAGTGCCACACCTGGGCTGCTCGTCAGATGGGAAGGGGAAACAGAGGGGGATCTGAGTGTCTATGTAGAGGATTGAAAGTGGGCGTAGCGGGTTGTGCTCAGGGGCTCCAGAGGTGAAAGGTTAAGGTTAAGGGTTTACAACCCGGCTTGGGACCGTAACATGCGTTCAATGGGGCCGGAAATTTTGTTTTCTCAATATCTCTGTTAATTATTGCCCACACAAATTTCACTCAGGGATTGACAATGGAAACCTCTATCAAATTTCAGAGGCTGATCTGGATCTGATCCAGAAGGCGTATTTTTTCGCAATCTTTAAATTGCTATATGGGAGAACTGTTGTGCTTGGCGGAGGTCTGCACTCTCTGAGTGCTTTTCTAGTTAAGAAATTCTTTCCTGGAAGCTCACTGGCCCTATTTTTTCTGAGCAGTTTGTTGAAAGTTCTTGGAGTGCAAAAGAAATTATTAAATCATTTGCTCCACATTAGTTAGAGCTAGTTATGTATATATCAGTGCAGAGGAGGAGGAGGAAAGAAGAGGAGAAGCTATACAGCAGAGTCCCAGACAAGCTGCCCATGAGAGCTGCTCCGATCTGGGTGAAAAGACGCTGCACAGCAGTTTGCAGGTACCGCAACCTGCTCTTTTACGCAATGGCTACTGACGCACTGATTGGTTAAACAGGTGGAACGCCCTAACCTCTTCCATGCATAATGTATGCATAATATAGCGGTTAGCGCAGGTAATATCGCAGGTTTCAGGAGGTGGAAGATTGCGTTCTCTGCTGCAGGGGAACGCCCCTTCTGCTACCACCTATCCCTTAATACCAGCTTTAGGCGGTTTTGGTGCAAGATCGGTCCCTTAGTACCCAAAGATACCCAGAGCGCAAAATCAAAAATACAGGAAAAAGGAACAATGAAAACAAGAGAGAGACAAAAAAAAAAAAAGCAAAAGTGAAAAAAAACTCAAAACAAGACAAAAGACTAAAGAGAGAGGGAAAGAGAGAGAGAGAGCGAGAAAAAGGAAATGTCTCCTGTTTTATATGTTTGAATATTCAAAGGTTATTTATGCAAAAAGGGGTCGGCCTAAGAGACGGCTGACCACAGCAGGTAATTTGTCTACGCCTAGCACGAATTCCAGTTAGATATCTTCCTGAGACAACCTTTAGACATTTTTAACAAGATTGCTTGATTCCACAATTTCAACTGCAGTTAGACAGTAAAAGAAATTAATAACAAAACGTTTTAACCATGGTAAGACAAAATATTCCCACATACATGTTATGTTTATATCAGCATTTTACTCATCACCATTAACAACACATTATACTGCAATTACCGTCGGTACTCTTCTGGCCACATGGGGGAGCTGTTGGTCCATCTCCCTTCGGCCTCGGTTGTGTATGTTTCCTGTAATTTGTCAACTTGGCAGGTTTATTGCCCTGCCCAGTCAGATAAAGGCAATTAATTTTCTGTTGCCCCCCCATTGCCCCGTCATCAATTGAATTCCTGGATCTGATAAGGCCAAAAGTTAATGGATGCAAAAAGGTTGTTGGATTGAAAAAGTCTATTAATTGTTCTGTTGGAATTTGTCGGTGATGTTAACTATCTCCTCGGTTTATGGTCCAGATGTGGATGGCTGATGGGGTTAGTTAGGCACTGGGGTAAAGTTCATGCAATTCTGATAAAGGGTTCCTACATCTTTCCCCTTTTCTGTGTTGGTAGAGAAAGATCACTTTTCTGAAAGGAATGTTAACTACTGATAAGAAGCAGAGGCCTCTTTGAGATGTGGATCCCTACACTATTCTCAGGATGGGAAAAAAAGCACAGACCAAGTCAAAATATCTTGGAAAAAATAATCTATTCCCCTATATTTATCCCTATCCCTAACCCTAACCCTACCATCTGGTGACTGTAGTATTTAAGTAAGACTGAGGATAAATTTGGATAACAAGACTTGGCAATGACTAGATTTCAGTGAATTTTGATATCCATTGCATGCAAAGGGTCTGGAAAGAGAAACTAAGAGTTTAAACTCGACAATGCTTAGACAATGACGGCAATGAAGAATAATGTTTAAATTCCATCAAGACAGGAACAGTCTGAAAACAATGTTCAGCTGCTCTGATCAACATGTGTTTAACATGTCAGTTCATCACCAACATGACTCACATGTACCAGATGGAGTCCATCACTAGTGTCTGGTTGGATTTATGCTGCTGAGCTCAAATCACTACTAAATGGTTCCCTCTTCTTCTTCCAGTTTGGAACGTGAATGGACAGATCTTCATAAAGGAATCAGGTTTCTGGTGAACCTGTTCTGTGCAGCAGCAGAGAGAGAACAGCAGACAGGAGAGAAGATCCTGGAGATGTTATCATCAGTCTTAAGAGAAGAAATGCTTATTTTCACTGGCAACGATGTAAATGACAAGGTGGAGTATCAGTGTGATCTGCTTTTAGATCTCTGTTCCAGAGTGATGGAATATGAGACCTCAACAGGTTCGAGAGTCCTTCCATCATTACAGTCAGTCTTCCAGTCAGATCAGATCCTCCAGTCTGGATCATAAACCTCTCAGAGAGAAAGACCTCCATCCTCCTGGAAGTGCTGAAACTCCAATCAGAAAAGAAACATGTAAAGCTGATAGACTGGAAACATGAAGACAGTGAAGTGAGGAGTTTTCTCCAGTGTCTGCCTCATATCTCACAGCTCAGGTAAACTACTATCTTCAGTCCTTTCAAAGAACTGATTGTTCTACAACTGTCAACTCAATGTTCTAATTTTAGTCTGTAAAAAAAGCATGCTGGTAAACAACCCCTGATACGCTCCAATATTAAAGTTTATTCAGATGAGTTTCAGTTTCAGCACAAAGACTGTTTCTCTCCAGTTGATGTGTTTTACTCTGATGGATCCAGTAAAATGAAAGTCAGAGTTCCAGTTGAGTTTTCAGTCATGTCTGACAGGATCATTGTTTGTGTTGTGAGTCAGTAACAGTCTGAAGACCATGTTCAGCTGCTCTGATCAACATGTGTTTAACATGTCAGTTCATCACCACCATGACTCACATGTACCAGATGGAGTCCATCACTAGTGTCTGGTTGGATTTATGCAGCTGAGCTCAAATCACTACTAAATGGTTCCTCCTTCTTCTTCTTCCAGTTTGGATCTTTGGAGGTCAGATCTTCATGAAGGAATCAGGTTTCTGGTGAACCTGTTCTGTGCAGCAGCAGAGAGAGAACAGCAGACAGGAGAGAAGATCATGGAGATGTTATTGTCAGTGTTAAGAGAAGAAATGTTTTTTTTCACTGGCAACAATGGAGATGATGAAGAGGAGCATCAGTGTGATCTGCTTTTAGATCTCTGTTCCACAGTGAAGCAATCTGAGACCTCAACAGGTCTGAGAGTCCTTCCATCATTACAGTCAGTTTTCCAGTCAGCTCCTCCAGTCTGGATCATAGACCTCTCAGAGAGAAAGACCTCCATCCTCCTGGAAGTGCTGAAACTCCAATCAGAGAAGAAACAACTGAAGCTGAGAGGCTGGAGACATGAAGACAGTGAAGTGAGGAGTTTTCTCCAGTGTCTGCCTCATATCTCACAGCTCAGGTAAACTAACTCTGTTTGACATGAATAGTTACCTGAAATAATATGTCTGAAATGAGCTCTATGAATTCCAACTTTGTAGTTGAATCCTAATATTCCTGGGCAATTATTTATTACCTCTGCCGAGGAGGTTATGGTTTTGCCGGCGTTTATCTGTCTGTCTGTACAAGATAACGCAAAAACTAATGGATGGATTTTGATGAAATTTTCAGGAGTTGTCAGAAATGTGAAAAGGAAGAACTGATTTCATTTTGGGTGTGATCTGGAAGAAATCCTGGATCACTTTCAAATTTTCAATAACATTGTGGTCAATGGGGCCGAATATTTTGTTTCTCAATATCTCTGTTGATTATTGCCCAAAACTCATGAAATTTGACGCAGGGATTGACAATAGAAACCTCTATCAAATTTCAATGGCTGATCCGGATTTGATCCCGAACACGGATTTTATGGCAATCTGTAAATCTCTATATAGGAGAACTGTTGTGCTTGGCGGAGGTCTGCGCTCTCCGAGTGCTTTTCTAGTTTCATGATGTGAGTTTATTTCAAATGTGTGACTGTGGCATCAATCCAATATTGAGAATCAAAATCCAGAATGTGTGAAGTAGAAATCAAATGTTGAAACCAGAGTGTAAGGAGTTCTGTCAGCTGCACTTTTCTTTCTGTCACTGTCAGTTTTCTAAAGATGGTCTCTTCAGAATCTGCAGTGGAGGACAGGACACATTTCTGGATGCTGGAGACAGGAACTGATAGCTCATTGGCTGCTGAATGAAACAGTCCTTTACATCAGCAACAGCACAGCTAACTTTCTGTTCTCCTGCATGAGTTTGGTGTGATGTTCTCCAACAACTGCTGATCCCTCTGTTGAACAGGTCCACTGGTCCCAGTTCTGTATCTTCATAGGACCATGGTCATAGAAATGAACTGACATCAGGACAGTCATGTCTGGACTAGATTCACACACACTGATCAGTTGTGGGACTTCCTAAGAGGAGATGCTGACTACAAGAACTTGAACACGTGGTGCCACATGATCTGCTCCTGCAATGAAACTGTTAGCAGCAGGAGATCAGTACGGATTGTATCAACAGTAACAGCAGAAACAGATAACAGCGTATGAACAACAATGAACAAAGACCTGAAGTTAAAAACCAGGCTGCCTAGAGCATGCTGGGAAACAACAGCTGATACGCTCCAATATGAAAGTTTTGTTTTTATTAACAGTATTCTATTAACAGTATTCAATTATCTACTAGTCTTCCACCTCCTTCCACTGTAGGATACTAAATCTACTACTAAAACTGAAAACAAGAGGAAAAGCTCAACCTTGAAAGAGCTTTCAAGAAGCAGAAATAGTTCTCAGATCTAGAAAACAACATCAAAGTGTCCTGGATGACAGACTTTTATTTCTTGGTGGAAGATGAAAGGTTTTTCTTCTTAGGTTCTCTGTTTTCGTTGTCAGATTCTGGATCTTCATTGTCAGTCTGATGTTGTATTGATATCATAGTGGAACCTTCTCCAGTCACTCCTTCATCCAGTTTAGGAGCATCAGTTCAGCTCACTTTGGTGTGAAGCCACAGACCTGCTGTTCAGCTGCTGTCCAGCTGCTGTCCAACTGTTGTTCAGCTGCTGTCCAGCTGTTGTTCAGCTGCTGTTCAGCACCTGTCCAGCTGCTGTTCAACTGTTGTTCAGCTGCTGTCCAGCTGTTGTTC
>JAGFBZ010001202.1:0-27356 GCA_018398805.1 Hirundichthys speculiger
GTCTCTTATTCTCTCAGCCTATCGAACACCTGGATCAGACAACTGCAGAAAGGACTGGAGTGATTGGGGGAGAATAGTTTACACCCCACATACTACAAATTTCGCTTAAAAACAAGTTCAACAGCATCGACTTGGACACTTCCAGTAAAAGAGTGACTAAATGACAAACCTGCAGCCTGAAGACTCTGCTGTGTTACTGTGCCAGAGACTCACAGTGACACACATGCCCCTGAACAAAACCTCTCAGAAGCTGAGCAGTTGTAACATGAAGCCACCGAGGAGCCCTCACACCACTGATATCATAAGCTGTTACTTTAGTCTTCTTCTTTTCTCTTCCCTCTTCCCTTCAGGGCCTCATTGGATCATCCACCTCCATCTACTCTGTTCTTTAACATCCTCTTCTCTCACACCAACTAACTTCATGTCTTCTTTCACTGCATCCATAAATATTTTCTTTCCTCCTGCCTGGTGTTCCAACCCTTCCATCCTTATCTATATTCACTATCCCTCCTCTGTACATTTACCATCTCAGTCTGGTCTCTCTGACTTCTCTCTCAAAATCTATGCTTTTATTGTGAGCATAGAAATGATTTATCTGTTCTAATAAAATTTAACTGTTCAATCCAGTAAACTGACATTTAAATTCTCCTGTTTTTTATGTTCAGTTAAAAGCTCACTAAAATCAAAAGTCCAAACTGTGGGCTTCTTTGGCAGATCAAAATCTTTTTTTTAACCTTCATTTGTGGAAAATAAAGAATAACCATGTGTCTTGTCTCTGTCCCTCCTTTAATCAATGCCTGTATGTAGACTGCATGATTTCATTTTTACTAAATACGATCACACTATATGTTTATTTTTTTCCAGCTCATGTTCTCATTTCTCATGAAGAATATGATGTAGATGTCTTCTTCATTACTTGACATCACAATTCAATTTGAAAAAAATAATATTTTCATCATCATTGTGTCTTCATCCATCTGTCCAAGACTGGAAAAATACTGTCCTTTATTCAAAACACTAAAGAGCAGTTTCCAAATGTCTTCACTGTTATTTGAAATAATAATTGTCTTCAGTATTATTTGATATAATAAATGTCTTCAGCTTTATTTGATATAATACTGAAGTCATTTTGACTGCTTTTAAAGAATCAACATGTTCTAATTCTCGACCATCAAATTTTGCAACTTCATCAGGTCCTTTAACTTCTCTGACAGACAGCAGCTGTTCTGGAAGGAACGCTGACAAAAGACAGAGAAAATAGATATTATTATATTCATCTAAATCAGTGGTTCTCAACCTTTTTTGAACAAACGCCCCCCCGAGCCACCATGATGCTCCTAATTGCCCACCCAAAAAAGTAAAAATAAAAATGTGCATGTGTATGTAAGCATTGATTTTAATTTGTGAAAATGGAAATAATGGAAATAACATAGAAATTATACTATAATACTGTAGTTCCACTGAGACCAAAACCTCTTCAGTTGATCTTCTAAACTGTGAGGCTGAAATTCTGAGATTCAAATTTAAATAAATTTATCGCTTTACAGAGAAAAAGGCCACAATGCCTTTTATGATTTTTTTTTAATTCATCACAACATTTGTAAATTAATTCTTGGAACTAAGAAAAAATACCACCACAGCAGAATTAGTTGAAAATCTGTTTTATGGGTAGGCTAATTGAAGATGCCAACAACATTATGCACACTTCACATGAACAGCGGTAAATTAACTAATCAAAACCTGGAACCACTCGTGCGTCAATTAATGCGCCTTAAACATTTCAAACGGTCATTTTTGGAGTAGACTACTGACAAGGCCTGGCAACGAGAAAAAAGAAGAAAAAATATTTACAAAAGGGACCAACCACTGCTTTGTATTTTTACTGGGAGCCCTGCGCTTGATGGGCTGCTGCCAGCTTTTTCACATCTGGACACATCTCTGTGAGCTTCAGCCTGAGCGCACCAGAGCTCACGAGGTCCAGATGGTTTCGGTAATTTGTCTGCATGTGGAGAGCTATGCTGAATCCTTGTTCAGTAAGTCGAGTCTTTAGGTGCCTTGTCTAGATGTTTTTTTTTTAGAAAGCTGCTCCTGTAATTGCGACGGCTTCATGGCCTCATTGGAGAACCTGCTCACATAGCAGCACATCAGCAGATATACGTTGCTCGGTGATGGAATAAATCTATAATTTATGTAATTAGCATTGTACTGCCGCACTTTTTCTTGTTTCCGCAATTTTTGATTGTACTGTAAATGTTTGTGATTAAACGTGATTACATAGTCTTGATTGTGTATGTTTTCATTGGTTGTTGAATGAAGCCCGTGAAATGTACTGGAAAAGGGTTTCTCTGCTGCTGTGTGTTTATGGGCGTTACTATGGCGACCGATCCGCTCAGCTCGTCTGATTATGACGTAGAGAGAAAAAGGAGATTTTACCAGGTCATGGAAGCAGCAGACTGAGGGTTTTGATCTCAGACTTCTGTCTGAGATCAAAACCTTCAGAACAACTATAATAACAGCACATGAAGCCAACACACCACAAACGTCTGTTATCAGTTCAGGCCTGCAGGTCGTCAGCTTCCTGCTGTTTCTAAACATGTCATCTTTAGAGAGCTGCTTCCTGCTCTGTCTGCACCTCTGAGACCACACCTGCAGCAGTGAACCTTTGGAGAAACCATCAGAGCTGCACATACATTTACTTGAAGCAACATACACATCAGTCAGCACGGTGCATGTCTGCATGTAGAAATGTTACCAGGCAGGAAAATGTCACATGCATTTAGAAAACAAAATATCTCATAATCACAGGCCAAAATACTCCCTGAACGCTTCTAAACACATCATTTTAGAGTTTCACCTCATACTTTAGAATGAAGGATTTCATTTCTATTGTGGGGTTCAAGGTTTCTCAAGCTTTTCACAGTCTGAACAACCAGGGTTTGATAGATTGTGTGCTTCTTCTCCACCAATTCATGATGTTTAATTTTAGTTCTTGTCAGTTTGTTTGTAACCAAACTGAAAATACAATGATGAAGGAATAGTCTGAAAAAGTTGAAAGAAACATAAACTGTTGTTTTGCTCAATTACTGAAGGAAAAAAAAGAAAATAAAAGATCTTCTGTTTGTGGAATTTCTTGTTCTGCTGGTTTTGTTCACTTGTCCCTCAAAATAAAGATCTCAGCTGACCACATACATTATGTTCTGTTTCTTTACCTGGATTTACATGGAAGTAGACTCTTTTTATTTCATTTTCAATAATGCTGTGTATGTGATGCACAAATAAGTTAATAAAAGAAAGCTTTGTTGATGCTGAAGACAAATAACTAAAATAATATAATTTCAAGTCAGCAAACCTTCACATGAGGGATTGATCTTTTTCTCCACTTTTCTTTTCCTCCTCTGTACGACAGCTGTGACAGTGAAACTTTGTCAAAAACCACAGAAACTAAGAAGAGACAAAAAACTATATGCAAGAAGTACATTATTTCACTGTACGTATTTGCATTTTAGTAGGTGTTCAGACATAAAATAACTCAAATAATGTATAAAATTATCCTCAGATATAATTTCACACATGTAGAAAATAAGCCCTCATGACACATTATATCTCACAGATGTCCAGGATGTGTTCATGTGTTCATATCCATGTCCAAACCCACACTTTGATTTTATTATCATTTTTGATAATTAATAAAAATCTTAATAAAAACCTAAAGTTAACTGATCAACTGTGACACATCTGTGTGAATTTATAATCTCATGATTCTGTTCAGTTTTCTCTGGTTTCTCAAAATTCCTCCCACAAGTGAAAAAGGCCCCAAGAAGACCGCGAAGAAGATGAAGCAGGTGCAGAAAGCAGATGCAGTGATGGATGGATGTTAGTGCTGCCACTGATATTGTTGGGAGCATTTCTTGACTTCTTGCTGTGTTTTCTTCTTCATGAGCATCCTGGGCCTTTGTTGTTGCTTCACTAATGATCCCTGAGAGAACTGCTCTGCATTTAACTATTAATAAAATAAATATTATATATGTTCTTTGATTTTACTTTCCTTTTTTATTTTTTATTTTTTTGAAAGTCAAAGTGAGATATTTTCCTTGAAATGTTGAAATGTCTCATTTTTAACATCTGATCTGTTCTTAATGTTCTATTGGAAATAAAACATGAGATTTGGAAATCATTGCATTCTGTTTTTATTTCAATTTTTTTTCAGGTATTCAGCATCCCAACATTTATGGAACTGGAGTTGTTTAATGTGACTGTTATTAATCTGGTAAATTCACATGAACAGCACTCCTAACTAACCCTTCCTCCATTTTTTGCAGTTTTTCTAAAATATAATTTTGTGTAAGTATAAATACTTTTGAAAATGTGTTTACATGCAGCACATGTGGTTTCTAAACAGTGATAAAGGTGAGAATAACTGAGCCCTCAGAGAGAACATTTGTAGCTTGAAGCCACCAGAGGAGGAGCCCTCACACCACTGATGAGTTCAAGAACATTTCACTGCTGAACAGAATCAGCTTAGAAAGAATCAAGTCACTGTTCACAAGACATTGTAAAAATGTTCAAAGTTACAAGATAAACTTGTGGTTTTTTCATGAATTACACAGAACTGTAATGTGTTTGTTGACCATGAACTGAACTGAAACCTTTAAAGAGCACCTTTGGTGAAATGGTTTGGTTAGTAAACATTCACATTCTTCTAGAGAGGAGGGTCCATGAAAATTTGAATACTTCCACCTCTACTTATGTGACTGCAGTGATAATGACAGAGAACTGAGGACCCTCAGGTTAACATGATGGATTATAGATCAGTTCTGCTGCTTTTAACCATCTGCAGCACAGGTGAAGATTTTCACTGGTCTTAATCTGACAAATGTCATATGTGTAACTATAGTCATGTATGACATGTATTTCTATCTTGGTTTTTCAGGTGTTGATGGTCAGACTCTGATAGAGTCTGAACCAGTGGTTAAAAGACCTGGAGACTCTCACAGACTGACCTGTACAGCCTCTGGATTCACATTCAGCAGCTACTGGATGGCCTGGGTCAGACAAGTTCCTGGAAAAGGACTGGAGTGGATTGCACGTATCAGTAATGGTGGTGGAAGCACTCAATACTACTCTCAGTCAGTTCAGGGCCGGTTCAGCATCTCCAGAGACGACAACAGACAGCAGCTGTATCTGCAGATGAACAGTCTGAAGACTGAAGATTCTGCTGTTTATTATTGTGCCAGAGACACACAGTGACTGAATCTAGTTAAGTAGCTGGACAAAAACCTGTAACAACAATATCAACTATCCTGACAGTTCTGACTGATGAAGTACTTGTACCTGCAGGCTTTTTGATAAATATTTCCTTCACTTTACATCAAGTCATAAAATCCCTCATAGATTTCACGTAAATTCTTGAAATACCTTATAGTTATTTTTGAGATCACTGACAAATCCAATTGAAATGCCTGGAGTGCTGATGAGGACACAACAGGAATATCAGGAATGTAATATTATGTTTCAGTGGCTGCAGGAACTTACTATACCTCTCTTCCTGGCTCTTCACATGATACAGGCAGACAGAGGCTGCATCCACAGTGGTTCATATTTGTTCCTGAATGTTATTTCTAAACAGACTGACTCTCATCCACACGAACATTTCAGCCCAGTGTTGGAAAAAATCTCCATCCTAATTACACCAACATAAAGGCCCACCGTTCTCATTGGGCATGTGTGCACAAGTGAAAACACCCTGATGACTCAGCTGGAAATAACCTTTGATGCAAACTGCTCTGATAGCTTTATTTTCATTTTTTCTCCACAGGTTCAACAGCTGAAATGTTTGTTTGAAGACTCAGGTTGGATAACAGCTGATATGAAGGTCAATTAAGTTAGAAGCAGCTGCTGTTCGATTTCTACGTTGTTGTTTCCTGTCTTGTGTATCTGTGTATTATCTTATGGTTATGCTCTTTGATGGACAGAACGTGCAGCCTGAAACACTGCTCTGTAATAATGTTCCTGAGAGTTATAGTCACACAAACTATTAACAACCCCCCCAAAAAAACTCCTCAGACCATTAAATATGTAATATGAAGCCATCAGAGGTGGAGCCTTCACACTGCCAACGATTTGTCTGAATCATTGTTGAAGAAAGAATTCAAGTAGAAAAAAATTATGAAAATAACATAACATTTACATATATCACATGTAAATATTTATTATATATTATAGAATGCAACACCAAACAATATAAAGATTTTCAATAAAGGAAAAAATTAACAAAAGAAAAGTTTTTTTTGACTCAATATTTATCTTTAGTGTAAAGCAGCATGAAGCATGACGACATGATTTATACATTATTTAAAAGTAACACATTGCATTAAATATATCATACAGGTTTTCTTTATCTAAACGTGAACTACTTCTTTTAGATAGGATTTAAAAAATAAAAATCAATAAACAGCTGCTGTAACATCATAGATGGACTCTGACCTGTTTAATCCAGTGAAGAGGAGTCAATGCAGAACTCAGATCATCAGCCTTTATTATCTGACTTTAAAGTTGAT
Organism: Hirundichthys speculiger; assembly: GCA_018398805.1. Taxonomy (NCBI): domain Eukaryota; kingdom Metazoa; phylum Chordata; class Actinopteri; order Beloniformes; family Exocoetidae; genus Hirundichthys; species Hirundichthys speculiger. The sequence continues at coordinate 6,558 of JAGFBZ010001202.1, forward strand.
GGAAGAGAAAAGTGAGCAGACAGTTGTCCTGATGGAAGACAGGACAGGACTGCTGCTTTAACATTTGCCTAAACTGTAGTTAAAATGGTCATACTCTAAGAATGCATTATCCATTTATGTATATTAGGAATTGAATTGTATTCTCTAGTTACTGTTTGACTCAGCTGTGAGACACTTTTCCATCTTATCAAAGATCAACATTTCCATCTCAACAATCTTGTTGGTTGGCTCCAACACCAGGAGATTGTGGGCAGGACGCAAGTAGGGAGAGCGGGGCTCGGATGGGGAGATTCTCTGCGCCTCTGGTCCAAGGCTAACGAAGAGGGAACGGAAAGCCATGGTTGTGGAAGAGGTGTCGAGGGCGAATCAGGAGCAGTATACCATCAAGGCAGTGTCACAAGGTCGCCAAGGAAGATGGATCACTTGGGAAGGCACCATCAGGAGACCCCTCAGCTGGGCCGACCTGTGGAAGATGCCACAAGCCAGACTCAGCTTTCTGCTCAGGGCAACGTACGACACTTTGCCATGCCCCAGAAACCTCCATCAGTTGGTTTGGCAAGGAGGAGAGTTGAGTTGTTCCCTCTGCAGTGCACCCAATGCCAGCCTGCAGCATCTACTGTCGGGCTGCAAGGTCGCACTGACGCAGGGGCGCTACAGATGGGCGGCACGACCAAGTCCTGACAAAGCTTGCTGAAGTCTTGGAGAACTGCAGGCAAAAGGCCAACAACCAGCCTTTAGCCAAGCAGCTCCCAGTAAGGTTCGTGAGGCCAGGGGAAGGCAGCGGAGACACCAGCCGACGAGGCCCCCGGACGTTTTCCTCTCAGGCAAGGGACTGGAGCATGAGGGCCGACATTGGCAAACAGCTGCAGTTTCCCCCGTGAGATCACCACCCACATCACTCCGGCCTGATATCGTGCTTTGGTCTGCTGCTATTAGGTCTGCCATGCTCATTGAGCTCACCATTCCCTGGGAGGAGGGAATCCAAGCTGCCTATGAGCGGAAAGCAGCCAAGTATGCAGGGCTGGCTGCAGAGTGCAGAGAGGCAGGCTGGTCCACTACCATTTACCCTGTGGAAGTAGGCTGTCGGGGCTAACGTCAGCACTCAACAACAAAGCTGCTACGAGAGGTGGGAACAACGGGAGCCGAGCTCCGAAGGAAAATCAAGGCCCTTGCGGAGGAAGCCGAGAAGGGAAGCTTCTGGCTGTGGCTGAGGAGGAGGGATAAGGACTGGGGGTCAGGCAATGAGAGGGGTCAGCTGCAGGGGTGGCAGGGAGACGTCCCTGCCACCGCTCCGCCACCAGGAGGTGTTCCGGGGTTAAAGAGAGCGAAACTCCAATGAGCGGTGGTCCCCGGCTGACGACCCTGCAGCTGACCCAAGGCGCTGGAGGAGGCGCGTCAGGCAGTTTTGCCCAGCAGATATACCATACCTGTACAATCAATCCGTTATGTCTGGACATGTGAATCTATTTAATGGAATTCCAATGTTACATTAAAGTATTGATTGCAGTAAAAAATCCTGGTGACCTTCCTGCTTTTATCTGCTTAGTTTTAGAACATTTCTGTAATTTTTGGATAAAGCTGTAATAATATATAATGCTGTAATCTAATTTACAGTCCACTGACTGAAATACTGTTGACAACTCAAGAGCTTCTCTCAAAGAGGGAGGAGTTCATGCAAAGTCTGATCTCTTCCATCTTTACATATGTGTTTCAGAGTTTAATACAGGGCCGATTCATTGACAAACAAATTGTAGACAGGTCCGACACAAACAGCTTCTACCATGATTATCCCTGAGTTCATGGTTGTTTTTCTCTTCTTGTCAGTTAACTGGACTGGTAAGGACAGAAAATACGGTTAAAAATATTTTGAAATCAAAGGACAAATTTCAGCATCTCATAACTTGTTTTCCTGCAGGTACTGAGGGTCAAACACTGATTGAGTCTGATCCAGTGGTTAAAAGACCTGGAGACTCTCACAGACTGACCTGTACAGCCTCTGGATTCTCATTCAGCAGCTCCTGGATGGCCTGGGTCAGACAGGCTCCTGGAAAAGGACTGGAGTGGGTTGCTCATATCAGATATGACAGCATAGAAATCTACTACTCTCAGTCAGTTCAGGGCCGGTTCATCATCTCCAGAGACAACAACAGACAGCAGGTGTATCTGCAGATGAACAGTCTGAAGACTGAAGATTCTGCTGTTTATTATTGTACCAGAGACACACAGTGACACAGAAAAGAGAAACACCGTACAAAAACTCAGGTCAGCCAGCCACAACCTTTTTTTTTAATAAAATAAGAACAATTCAACATTATAACACACACTCGGAGTAAAAGATAGGACAGTATTTTTGAAGAGCAAAGTCTATTAAATAGAACAAAACTTTGTATAAAAATTGCAAAACCATAACTACACTGTTGAGTTACCTGACAATTCATGTTCCCACTAAAAGCTTAAATATGACCAAATAAATTCAAGCATAGTAATGAAAAGAATAAATGTTTTCAGGGATTCAGCTGTAAGTAACGTCATACTTCTACATGATTGTTGGGAATGAAAGAATAAAATGAATGCATTAATACACTAAGGAAAAAAGAGAAAGATGCAAACTTAGTGTAAAGTCTCCAGATGTAATCTGGAGAATTCTGATGGAACTATGAGTCTGAAATGAACAGTTTGATGACCATACATACATAATAAAACATTATGAACAAAAAATAGGAATACATACACAAAATGTCTCACTTTTTCTTCTATATTTTCAGGTGAAAGAGAGGGAAAACATCCATCTTATAATTATGTTTTCAAAATTGCATTTTAATCTATTTTGATTTCACTTGTTATACTGGTTTTTCATTCAAATCCATCCATCCATCCATCCATCATCCAGACCCATTCAGACCTGTGCAGGGTCTCAGAGATCTGCTGGAGTCTTTCCCAGCTCTCTTTGGGTGAAAAGCAGGGGAACAGCCTGGACAGGTCGGTCTTCATTCATCTGTGTTTTCTAAACCAGTTTTGAAGTTGTGCATAATGAGACTTCTCTGTTGTGGTCAATTAGAGCAACATTATAGTTTCACTGATTCTGTGGAAACTCTGGTGCCTCCTATCAGCTCTATAAACATCACATCACAGCTTGGAGTCAAGTTCACAGGACTTTTCTTTCATCAACAATCATGTTTTTTGAAGCATTCTTCCTGATTTTAGTAGCTGGATGTGAGTGAGTGTGGTAGAAATATTTATTGTCTTTGTTTGAGCCTATAAAAGACTAAAGATTGTGAGTAAGATCAATAATGAACCTTAAATAACAAGACTTAGCGATGGCTGGATCTCAATGAATTTATTCTCCATTTCCATGCAAAATGGGTCAGATCTGCACCTCAGCTGGAGATTGCAAGAAATGACAACTTTTTCATGTATCCTGACAGTTTCTGATAAAAACATATTCTTCCCATTTACAGGTGTAACATCTGAAGCCTATGTAACTGTGCAGCAGGTCATCAGTTGAAGATCACCCATCAGGTCTCTTCTTCTGTCAGTGACTACTGGACAAACGTGATCAGACAGCCTGCTGGTAAAGCTTTGGAGTAGATTGGAGGTTCACTCATTGGACGTACATCAGACGACAAAGATTCACTGAAAAACAGTTCAGCATTTCCACAGACTCCTCCAGCAACACAGAGACTCTAAATGGACAGAACATTCAGCCTGAAGACTCTGCTGTGTGTTACTGTAGCAAACTGCTACAAACCATCAGGAGACCTGAACAAAAACCTCTCAGAGCCTGAAGACATGAAGCCACCAGAGGAGGAGCCCTCAGACCTCTGATGAGCTCAAGACCATTTCAATGTGTTCAAGAGAGAATCAGGACTTATGACAAATAAGGAGAGAACAAAAAACAAAAACTGTGACCATATCACTATATGCAATGCTGTATGCAATTCAAAAAATCAAACTAAACATATATATTTTAACATATAAATTATCTGAGAATATCTGTATTTAGTTTAAAGCCATATCAATGATGGGAACATGATTTAATCTTTACTTAATAATTAAGGTAAACTAGATACGTAGTGTGTGTTTCCATCCATCCACCCATTTTCTATACCCATTTCATCCTTGAAGGGTCACGGGGATCTGCTGGAGCCTATCCCAGCCGTCTACGGGCGAAAGGCAGGGGTACACCCTGGACAGGTCGCCAGTCCATCGCAGAGCGTAGTGTGTGTTTGTCAGGCATAAAACCAAATTGAAATATGCAAAAAAACCCTGTTATTGAAGTGTCTTTAGGTTCATTAATATTCACATTCTTCTAGAGAGGAGGGTCCATGAAAATTTTAATACTTCCACCTCTACTTATGTGACTGCAGTGATGATGACAGAGAACTGAGGACACTCAGGTTAACATGATGGATTATAGATCAGTTCTGCTGCTTTTAACCATCTGCAGTACAGGTGAAGATTTTCACTGGTCTTAATCTTATGAACTTTTTAAGTGCAATTAATGAAATGTATTTGTTTCTTGGTTTTTCAGGTGTTGATGGTCAGACTCTGATAGAGTCTGAACCAGTGGTTAAAAGACCTGGAGACTCTCACAGACTGACCTGTACAGCCTCTGGATTCACATTCAGCAGCTATCACATGAACTGGGTCAGACAGGCTCCTGGAAAAGGACTGGAGTGGGTTGCGTATATCAGCACTGGTGGCGGCACATCCTACTCTCAGTCAGTTCAGGGCCGGTTCAGCATCTCCAGAGACAACAACAGACAGCAGGTGTATCTGCAGATGAACAGTCTGAAGACTGAAGACTCTGCTGTTTATTACTGTGCCAGAGAGACACAGTGACTGAACATGACTGAACTGCTGCACAAAATCCCATAGTACTTTTTTTTTTAAATTGATGGAAAATCAATCATGAGATTTAACTGCCAATGACATCATAACAACCAGCTCATTGAAATCACAGAGATGAGATGGAAGAAGATTAAAATGTACATGGAACAAAGATTTTTCAAAAACATCCAGATGACATTAATTTATTGGTGTTAGATGTCATGTAAACACAGTTAATGTGAAGTTGGTCAAATATTCCTCAACTCCTCATTCCTACAATGTTTCAGTGAGATTGTACCGTATTTTCCAGACTATAAGCCGCTACTTTTGTCCAACATTTTAAACCATGAGGCTTATACAGATGTGGCAAGGGACACTACGGAGGGCCCAGGTGGGATTTGATCCCCCGACTCCCAGGTGAGAGTCACGTGTGCTTGCCAGTGAGCCAGAGGGATATCCCCTTGGCCAAGTAGCCAGGACACGTGATCAATCGGAGGTATAGTGACAGGACCCCCACACTGTCACACAGAGATGCGGCTTTTCTATGAATTTTTCTTCAGCCCTCAGGGGGCGCTCTAGCAGGAAGTGCAAAAACAAAAAAAACAAACCAAGTAGTTAAAGGCTATTCTGTTTTTGTTAAGTAGCCTATGTTGGCTATGCTACTCTACATTCATTTTGTGAGCATCAATACCTATTATTGAACAAACTGATTAATCCAGGTGTGTCTGACCATTGTGGCTACTCAGACACACCTGGATTTATCAGTTTGTCCAGTCAGTTTGTTGGTTCCCCAGCAGATTTCTGGGCTCTGAGCGGACCCACCGCAGAGGTAAGGTTTTAATCGCAGATGCAGACCGAATGCAGCGTGGAGCCAGCAGGTCCGCGATCTGGCTCCAAAGCGGATCAGGCACTGAGTGCAAGTGGACCCCGATACGGGTCCGTTTAGCGGGTCTGCTCCGGATGTCTTTGCTGTGTTGGGTGGTTTCAGTACACAGGAGGAGGAAAAATAAAGCAACTTTGTTTTAGTGTACAGGAGGAAAATGAATAAAACCATCAATGACTTTTCTGTTTTGTTTGATCAGCACTTTTACTGCTGTGTTACAGGCACTGTTCAGAAAAAATCGGTTCAGGTATATGAATAAACACTTATGGTACAAAATCTTTTGATGTAAATATCTTATTTCTCAGCCTGGATACCAGTGGCTTATAGTCCGGTGCGGTTTATATGTGACAAAAACAAAAATATATATTTCGTTTATATTTTTATGGGTGCGGCTTATATTGAGGTGCGCTTTATAGTCCATATGGAAGTTTAGTGTCTACTCTCTGTTTTGATGCATAGATTTTCTTCTGAGCTTCACCAATATTTTGTGGTTTAAAATTTACCCAAAAGCACACTATTCCATATTATTTGATCTACTTTATAATCTGTGTTTGGAGTCATTATTTCTTCAGTTTAATAAATGAAATATTGTCTGTAATTGTAGGTCAACTTCAACAAGGGTAGTCCAGAAGATAATACAATCTTCCTCTATTTGGCTTTGTATGGATACAAAAGTGAAACCTCTGTAATAAAGATAGTATTCAGTTATCTAGATATTCATGTTGCCACTTGAAGCATAAATATGTCCAGATAAATCCAAACACAGTCATTTTCCATGCAGATGTTATACTTCAACTTGACCTTTGAGTGAATAATGAATGAATTAATACACTGGGAAAGAATCATGAAAGAAGAGAGGAGTGCAGAGTTTTTGTGAAGACTGTCTCCACTGAACTTTTCTGGAAAAAAAAACCAAAACAAAACTACAATCTAAAGATACTATTGATAATAAAATACTTTGTTAACTGAGGATTTTGTTGTCATTATAGTGCTCAACAGACACAGTGACAAAGTGAGGAGCACTGCACACACATTCAGCACAGAAACCAAGTCAAGCAGTCAACCATTTGTTGCTCAATTTCACATTAATCAATTTAACTGCAGTTTAACATCATCAAAAAACTAAAATACAAACTCTGTGTCTGTCAAAATGTTTGTAAATATCAAAGTTTTTGTGTTGAAGGTTTGACATGTTTGTATCCTTCAATTCAATAACTTCCTCTAAGACTTATTATATAAAGTCCTGAATTCTTGTTGTCATTTACAGTGAAACAAGAGAAGCTCCCATCAGGTCACCTTCAGCAGCAACATGTTCGCTGTAGCTCTGCTGCTGTTGGCTGCTGTGAGTCTCACTGAGACAGAGATACAGACACTGTCATCACACCACACTGACTGATCACTGTCTAATATTTAACAGCTTTTCTCTTTCTATCACATTACTTTTTTCCTCCACAAGTGTGAAGTGTGAACACTGAGCTAATGATCCAGACTCGGTTTTTCAGGTCAGGGTTGAAACATTGAAACGCTCCACTGATGGCCAGGGGTGGTTCTCCCTCTGTTTTCTCTCCTTCTGGTTGAAGAGATGTGGCGCTGATGCAGCAACAGCAGCTATGTTATCTTCCTTCCCAGGTTGGTCTGAAGCCCTTCACATGTTGGGGTGCACACAGGTGCCTTTTCTGCACATCAGTGCTTTTGTACGTTGGCGGGTCACTCCGTTGACGCATCATTGCCAGACGAGACATGTGGTTGTCCTTGGCAACCAATAGGACTTCTTCAGTGGTGCTAGGAAATGCAGACCCTTAACTGGTTACTCTAAGGAGTAACTGGAACTGTGGAGATACCAGAGTTGCTGTACCTCCACAGTTCACAGAAGGCCAGACATGGTCACTGTAGGCCATGCTTTGTAGTTCAGATGATCAGCATGGTCCTTCCAGGTCACAGGTAGAGAGAGAGAGAGAGAGAGGTCAGAGGGCAGAGAGAGTGAGAGGAAGGATGCTGCTGGTATTTCTGCTCTGGTCTAAGGTGATACTTATCAGCAGGGACCCCTGCTGGGTTTTTGGGTCCATGCCCAATGAGAAACTGGTGACATAATCTTTACACCTGGCTGTAAAATAATAAACCCTGCAAAGCCTGCTGGGAGTTTGAGTCATTTTGAGGTTTCTTTGTGTCAAACCAGCATGTGGTCAGGCTTTGCTGGATGTCAGGTCTTTCTTTGTAACTGGAACACATGGTGGCCAAACTCTGTGTTCCTGCTGATATTAACAAAACACACTCTACATTAAAATAAAATACAATAAACAGTTATATCTTTGCATAATTCCAGTTTTAACATCATTGTAAATGTTATCGTTGGAACATTTGGATTAAAAATACAAGAAAACAAAATACTTAAATAAAAAAAAAAAAAAAAACGAATGCAGATGTTTCAATAACAAATTAGTTTTGAATATTCTCTTTGAGTATCGTCTTTCACTTTCAGGAAAGTTAAATTTGCTGGAAAATGAAGGGATGGATACTTTGGGCGATTGTTACGAATGTGATGTAAAAGGTAATTTCTAGGCGTCTCCAAATTTGGTTGGTAAAACTTTTGTCTTTTTAACTACTAATACAATCACAATGAAAGAACGACTGACACAGGTCAGAACCACATCCGTTTATATCTAATTCTATGCAAACTCACTGAGCTTCGTCGTCACTCAGCTATAAAAACTTCATCATTCAGATCAGGCTGTCAGTGGAGCTTCAGTGGAGTTCATGTCAGTTTCATCATAAACTATGTTTGGTGTAGTTCTGCTGCTGCTGTTTGCAGCTGGATGTGAGTCTCACTGGATTCATTTATTTTTATTTGCCAAACCTGATTGATTTTCCTGACATATTTTCTTATTTCTGCAGGTGTGATGTGTCAGCAGATGACACAGCCAGCCTCTGTGACTGGACAGCCAGGTCAGCGTCTGTCCATCACCTGTCAGGTCTTCTACTCTGTTGGTAGCCATCACACACACTGGGTCAGACAGCCTGCAGGGAAAGAACTGGAGTGGGTTGGAGCTGCAAGAGTTGGATATGACTCAATTTACAAAGATTCACTGAAGAACAAGTTCAGCATCAACTTAGACTCTTCCAGCAACACAGTGACTCTAAATGGACAGAACCTGCAGCCTGAAGACTCTGCTGTGTATTACTGTGCCAGAGACTCACAGCGACACAAACATCTGCAGACCTGAACAAAAACCTCTCAGAAGCTGAGCAGTTGTAACATGAAGCCACCAGAGGAGGAGCCCTCACACCACTGATGATCATATGCTGTTACTTTAGTCTTCTTCTTTTCTTTCCTCTTTTCCCTTCAGGGCCTCAGTGGATCATCCACCTCCATCTAACTCTGTTCTTTACATCCTCTTCTCTCACACCAACTAACTTCATGTCTTCTTTCACTGCATCCATAAATCTGTTCTTTGCTCTTCCTCTAGACCTCCTGCCTGGTAGTTCCAACCTCTTCATCCTTCTATCCATATATTCACTATCCTTCCTCTGTACATGTTCAAACCATCTCAGTCTGGTCTCTCTGACTTTCTCTCCAAAACATCTATGCTGTTATTGTGAACATCAGAAATGATTTATTCTGATCTAATAAAATGTATCTGTTCAATCCTGTAAACTGACATTTAAATTCTCCTGCTCTTTATTTTCAGTTAAAAGCTCACTAAAATATTCAAAAGTCCAAACTGTGGGCTTCTTTGGCAGATCAAAATATTTTTTTAACCTTCATTTGTGGAAAATAGGGAATAAAAATGTGTCTTGTCTTCTGTCCCTCCTTTAATCAAGTGCCTGTATGTAGACTGCATGATTTCCTTTTTACTAAATACGATCACAACTTTATTTTGATTTTTTTACAGCTCATGTTGTTATTTCTCATGAAGTATCTGATGTAGAGGTCTTCTTCATTACTTGACATCACAATTAAATATGAAAAAAAAAATCATAATCATTGTGTCTTCATCCATCTGTCCAAGACTGGAAAAATACTGTCCTTTATTCAAAACACTAAAGAGCAGTTTCCAAATGTCTTCACTATTATTTGAAATAAAAACTTTTTTCATTATGATTTGATATGATAAATGTATTCAGTATCATTTATTTAACATAATAAATGTCTTCACTGTTATTTGATATAATACTGAAGTCATTTTGACTGCATTTAAAGAATCAACATGTTCTAATTCTCGACCATCAAATGCTGCAACTTCATTAGGTCCTTTAACTTCTCTGACAGACAGCAGCTGTTCTGGAAGGAACGCTGACAAAACACAGAGGAAATAGATATCATTATATTTATTATTACTTTATTTTATTTTTTCATGAATCTTTGCTTAATAATTAAGGTAAACTAGATACGTAGTGTGTGTTTGTCAGGCATAAAACCAAACTGAAATATGCAAACAACCCTGTTATTGAAGTGATTTTAGGTTCATTAATATTCACATTCTTCTAGAGAGGAGGGTCCATGAAAATTTGAATACTTCCACCTCTACTTATGTGACTGCAGTGATGATGACAGAGAACTGAGGACACTCAGGTTAACATGATGGATTATAGATCAGTTCTGCTGCTTTTAACCATCTGCAGCACAGGTGAAGATTTTCACTGATATTAATCTTATGAACCTATTTTGTGGAATTAATGAAATGTATTTCTTCTTGGTTTACAGGTGTTGATGGTCAGACTCTGATACAGTCTGAACCAGTGGTTAAAGGACCTGGAGACTCTCACAGACTGACCTGTACAGCCTCTGGATTCACATTGAGCAGCTACGCCATGAACTGGGTCAGACAGGCTCCTGGAAAAGGACTGGAGTGGATCGCTTTTGTTCACACTGGCAGTTCTCATTTCTTTTACTCTGAGTCTGTGAAGGGTCGATTCACCATCTCCAGAGATGATTCCAGCAGTAAAGTCTATCTACAGATGAACAGTCTGAGGACTGATGACACAGCGGTGTATTATTGTGCCCGACAGCCACAGTGAAAGACAAAAGCAGGAGACTCGTACAAAAATAACTTCCTCTTTTCTCTCTTTATTTGGAACTTTACAGATTCTGCAATATATTGAGACTGATAAATATTTGATGAAATTTTGACCAGTAGTCAAGACAAAGTTTATTTCTTCTCAGTAACTAAACTGTGAAATAAATAGAACTAAAATAAGGAAAAAATAAAGAGGAGCAACAAATTCATTCAGGAACAAATGAACTGCAATAGCAAAGAAAAAGTCCAAATACAGTATTATGTTCAACCACGATTGAAAACCAGAGAGAAAGAAAGACCAATAATGTTTTTAAATTATCAAGTTTTAAATAATTAGCACTTATGTAGAAGGGTGGACTGTTCCACAGAAGAGACGCTGCTACTGAAAAGACTCTGACTGCTCTGGTTTTGAGTCTGAATCAAGGAATGACCAACAACCACTGGTCTGTGGTCCTCAGTCTTCTGCCTGGAGTTCAGGACGACAAACACACTCACTCTCCTGCTACCTGGTGTCTCTCTGTCCTGTCAGTCCTCCTGCTTCCTTTCCTTTCAGCTCTTTCTGTCAGTGTTGTGGTTTGTCATTGCTGCTAGAAAACATCCCACATATAACTCTTGCTGTGTTTCCTCCTCTGTTTCATGTCATCAGGTTATAAAGGTCAGAGGATGGAGTCCATTCCTTCCGGTCCAGTGGTGAAAAAGCCTGGAGAGACTGTCAGTGTCACATATTATGTTGGAAGACATTAAAAGCGTGCAGGAATGGAAAAGACTGCAGCTCTACAAGCACATTAAGAAAGTAGCAGCTGTTGTTTAGTTTACAGATTTCCTGCTTCTTAGGTTATAAAAGAACTTTTTCTTTCTTGAACAGCAGGACTCATTAATACTGATTTTTAAAGGCATGATTGTAATGATGGTTGGACTGTAAAAGGTCCATTTGTCATGATTTATTGTCATTATAAATATATGTCAGTCTACATTTGGAAGAACTAATGATGAAACAGACAACAGCTGTATTTGTCTCCAGATGTGCTGTGTTTCTGTGTGAAACTCTTCACATCTGCTGCAGAGCAAAGTTCAGGGACTCAGTCAGACCTGCACACTGACACTGAAGACTGGACAGAAGAAGTGACTTTTACAATGAACAAAGCTGTTGACATTTCTGCAGGTACTGAGGGTCAAACACTGAATGAATCTGAACCAGTGGTTAAAAGGCCTGAACAAAAACCTCTCAAAGGCTGAACGCTTGTAGCATAAAGCTGCCAGAGGAGCAGCCGTCACTCCACTGATGAGTTCTCAACTGGTACAAAGTTGTCATGAAATGACAAGAGAAAAATATGTTGTTTTCTGGGTTAACCTCTGGAAGTTACTTTTAATATGTTACACTTAATAAAAGACACATTAAAAAGAAATTTATTCAATGAACCTGAATATGTTGATTAATCAGATTTAATGAGTTTTAATTAACAGTCTATTTTATGGTCAGTTTTACCTGCAGGGACTCAGCACTTTTATAATTCTTACAGTCAGATTTAAGTCTTCCCTCAACTAAAATTCACAGTTGTTTCTCCTCCCCATCATTGAAGTGCTCATAAAAACATGTCTATAATCTGTATCTACTCATTTATGTGCCAACATTCAGAGGTAAGTTCACAGATATTACAGGGTATATGACTGTAAATTACACTGTAAACTGAAGCTCTAGATAGAGAAGCTCTTTTCAGTCATCTACTGTGCTTTTGTGACAACTAGTGAGGATAGAAAATGTAATTATAATATGATTTAAATGTAGTTATGTATTCAACTTTATGCAAACAAATGTGGTTCATAAGGAAGTGAAGTGTTTGTCTGTGTCAGTGAGAGAAGTTCTCTTCAGTTCAGCCTCAACCATCAACCATGTTCTCTGGAGCTCTGATACTGCTGCTGACATCTGGATGCTGTGAGGAGCTTTTAGTGGATTCATGTGAATAATCACATTAGAAATAATGAATATTCAGATGACTGATGGAGATGATGCTGATTTGTGTTTCCACAGGTGTGTACAGTATTGATGTCATCCAGCCAGACTCTAAGGTTGTGCAGCCTGGACAGTCTTTGACCATCACCTGTCAGGTCTCTGGTTATTCTATGACTGATGACAGCTATGCAACAGGTTGGATCAGACAGAGTGAAGGAAAACAAAATGGACTGGATTTTTCATATGTATGGTGGTGGCAGCTTTTATCAAAATAATGCTCTGAAGAACAAGTTCAGCTACAACAGAGACACTTCTGCTGGAACAGTGACAATAACAGGACAGAACCTGCAGTCTGACGACACAGCTGTGTATTACTGTGTAAGAGAGAACACAGTGATACAAACCACCAACAGACCTGCACAAAAACTCAGCAACAGCAGGACCTAGTGTTTAAAGTCCCTTTAGAGCTGTCTTTCTCAAATAGTTTTGCCGTGCTGGAAAAAAGTGTAATTGCACATATACTCCAGTAGGAGACAGTAGCGCTCTCATTATCACCGTGTGTTCTGGGAGTATTGTGGGGTTTTTTTGCACAGACACGTGCGTGCACAGCACAGAGCAGGAGACACTACGGAAAAATATTTAACAGGGATGAAAAGAAAGGCAGAGATAATGAGACAAACAAAAGTCACCAGAAAGTTAAGACCAGAAAATATGACGATGCTGATGTAGCTCTTTGTTTCACTGTGACTAAGGTGGGATTGATGCACTTTAAATCTTTACAGACTAAAAAACAAATGTTAAAATTAATAAAGTTAGTATTTGTTATAAACTGATCTATATTTCTTTCTTTTTTTGTTTCTCTGAATGTTAATAAGGATGCAGTGTTACGCAGAGGTATACATGTAACAATTTTATAGACAAATGGTTCTATTTATGGTCGCGGTGGGGGAGGGGGGGGCAGCAGAAAATAATTGAGAAGCACTGCTTTAGAGTAACTTTAGAGATAATAACATACATTGTATCTTGTAATTTACACCAAATAGCCACTCTGAAGAAGCTGTTCTGGATATTTTAAGGGTCTGTGGAAATATAACACAATACTTCCAGATAATGGTGTTACAACATCATATGTCTCATTAAATAAATGTATATATCAAAATATATACATTTATTTAAAATATATGATATTTTAAATAAATGTATATATTTTGATCAATTTTATTTGATCAAACGACGTTTCAGAACATTGAAATCACGCACAAACAGACTCAAGAACAGTTTCTATGCCAGAGCCATAACTACACTTAATACTGCTAAATACTCAAACTGACTTTTTCCAATGTGTAATACTGACCAAATTGTGCAATACCTGCCATAGAATCGTGCAATTCCTGCCAAATGTGAATACTGTATGTTGTCTTCCTGTTTGTGTACTTCCTGTTTGTGTACTAATATATATATATATATTTAAACCATGCACCTTAAAGATTGCATCCAATTTCGTTGTACCTGTACAATGACAATAAAGACATTCTATTCTATTCTATTCTATTTATTTACCTATAATGTATGCTGAAAAATCCAAGGTATTATAGTCTTGAAGATGCTCTTAAAAATAAAAGCAAAAATAATGAGTGATAATTACTTGTAGATTTATTGAAATGTAGAGAAGAAAAACTACAGTAAAAGGCATTAGATGCATTTATTATACAATTTTAATTTAGTAAAATGTTTTTTGGAACATTTGGCTGGGTCAGACATAAAAAGCCTGTTTTTCCAGTGACTGTGTTATTCATCCAGTGTGCAAAGTGTGAACAGCCCACATGTCAAGACCTTTTTTTTTTTCTAAATCCCTCTCTACATATCTTGTTGAAGTATCACACTCAACAAAAGATAATAATAGAAACTTTAATTCTAAAGATAGAAATGCTACAAGTTTGCTGCAGTGCTGTTTTTCCTGGGGGGAGGAGTCAATGCAAACATGGATGTTAAGAATCACTTTTAATCTGACAGCAGAGACAACAGCAGAACAGTGAACTCACAGTTAACAAGGATGGACTACAGGACCGGGCTGCTGCTGATAGCTGTTTTCTCTGCAGGTGAAGAACTTGACCTATTTTAAGTGTGTCATCAAGAAGTTACTAACATGTATAATAACTGTTTTATTGTTTGTTTTCATAGGTGCTGTTGGTCAGACTCTGACAGAATCTGAACCAGCGGTTAAAAGACCTGGAGAATCACACAGACTGACCTGTACAGCCTCTGGATTCACATTTAGCAGCTACTGGATGCACTGGGTCAGACAGGCTCCTGGAAAAGGACTGGAGTGGGTTTCAATTATCAGATATGATAGCAAAGAAATCTACTACTCTCAGTCAGTTCAGGGCCGGTTCAGCATCTCCAGAGACAACAACAGACAGCAGCTGTATCTGCAGATGAACAGTCTGAAGACTGAAGATTCTGCTGTTTATTATTGTGCCAGAGACACACAGTGACTGAATCTAGTTGAGAAGCTGGACAAAAACCTGTAACAACAATATCAACTATCCTGACAGTTCTGACTGATGAAGTACCTGTACCTGGAGGCTTTTTGATAAATAGTTCCTTCACTTTACATCAAGCCATAAAATCTCTCATAGATTTCAGGTAAATTCTTGAAATACCTTATAGTTATTTTTGAGATCACTGACAAATCCAATTGACAAGCCTGGAGCGCTGATGAGGACACAACAGGAATATCAGGAATGTAATATAATGTTTCAGTGGCTGCAGGAACTTACTATACCTCTCTTCCTGGCTCTTCACATGATACAGGCAGACAGAGGCTGCATCCACAGTGGTTCATATTTGTTCCTGAATGTTATTTCTAAACAGACTGACCCTTATCCACACGAGCATTCCAGCTCAGTGTTGGAAAAAATCTCCAGCCTCATTACACCAACGTAAAGGCCCACCGTTCTCATTGGGCTCTCAGTGATGACTCGGCTGGAAATAACCTTTGATGCAAACTCCTCAGATAGCTTTATTTTCATTTTATTTTTATTTTATTTTATTCATTTTTTTTCTTCAACAGCTGAAATCTTTGAATGAAGACAGTCTGAAGACAGAAGATTTTGCTGTTTATTATTGTACTAGAGAGACACAGTGACTGAACATGACTGAATTGCTGCATAAAAACCCACAGTCCTGTTTACTGTAAATTTAGGTTTATATTAAATAGGAGGGAGGATTTTAGTTTCATATAAACATTATTTTTTCATAAAATTCTTCCAAGAATGTCTGGTAAAAGACCATTTTTAACCAACAATCATGAAAATGACCAATGAAGACATCAATGACAATTATGTTTAATAGTATTAATTTAGAAACAGCCAGAGACAACAGGAGCTGTTTTCTATGTGATGTTTTCTTTTGACTTGCTGTTGTTTCTGTTCTTTTCTGTATTGATCATCTTAACCTGTTTCTCATTGATCCTCTAAGAGAGAACACAGCGGTGAAAAAACCCAACACACTTGTACAAAATCTCAGCATCCAACAAGACCAAACACACACGTAATCTCTGAAGGAAGTTGGGTCCTCACAGTGAAACTGGCTGAAAAAAATATTCAACACCCATATATATATAGAAAAAAGCCTCTGTGTATTTTGACCTGCGTTTTGTTTATTGTTTATTGTGATCAATTTTATGATGTTTAAACACACAACTGAAATGTCATAAATACTTAATATGGAGTTGAAAATTTGAATTCTTCAAATATTCAAGATTTAGTTGCATTATTTATAATAAAAATATGAATTTGTTTTGTAAAAATAGTGACATGCCCTTTAAGCTGTCCAGAAAAGGAAATCATAGATCAATATGAAGTCATTATAGTTGGGGTTTGACTGCTGTTCCAATATCCATCAAGTATAAACTTATTTTTTTTAATAACTGTAAATGTTAATCAGAAGGGAAAACATCCATGACAGCAGATGACTCTTCCTTTTTTTAGCAAGACTCTCATGAGAAAACACACAGGCATTACACAATAAATCATCAAGTATTTTTTAAACATCTGTGTTTCTTTCACCTTGGTTTTTTGTGAGGCATCACTAAAAATAAAGACATATACAGCATGTCTGTGAATGTTAATAATAAAAATAAACAAAAATAAAAATAACTGAAAGAGCTGGATGTTTTCTGTGAACCAAAAATAATATAAATGTCTGTGAATAAAGAATTTAAAGATGCCAGATCTATAATTTCATCACATTCACTATTTTATTTGTTTCAAAAAAGCCACAAACCTGATGTCTAACATTTTAAAATAACATTTTAGTTTCCACACCATCACTAACTGTCACATCACCTGAAGGGTAAAATCTCAATTCCAACAATCACTGAACCAGACTTCCAATAATTAAAGTGTGTTTAGTTACTGAAAAACAAGCTAAATACAAGATTATGATGCTCTGATAAAAAGAAGTAAAGCAGGTGAACATTATTGGTTCATATAGTTTGATTCTATTGATATTGACTGATTTGTTTGATTCTATGCAAATTCTGGTTCCTCCTACCAGCTATAAAAACATCACATCACAGCGCAGAGTCGACTTCACAGGATGTCAGTTTCATCCATCAACATGGTTTTTGCAGCTCTATTCCTGATCTTAGCAGCTGGATGTGAGTCTCTTCAAATTCATCATAGTCAGCAGTTCTTCTCTTGAATATATCCTGATCATTTTTGATAAAACATGTTTATTTTTACAGGTGTGAAGTGTGAACAGCTGATACAACCAGCCTCCATGACTGTACAACCAGGTCAGCGTCTGTCCATCACCTGTCAGGTCTCTTATTCTCTCGGCAGCTATCGAACACACTGGGTCAGACAACCTGCTGGGAAAGGACTGGAGTGGATTGGTGGAGCATGTAGTGGATGCACCACATTCTACAAAGATTCACTAAAAAACAAGTTCAGCATCAACTTGGACTCTTCCAGTAAAACAGTGACTCTAAATGGACAGAACCTGCAGCCTGAAGACGCTGCTGTGTATTACTGTGCCAGTGACTCACAGTGACACAAACATCTGCAGACCTGAACAAAAACCTCTCAGAGTCTGAACACTTGTAACATGACGTCACCAGAGGAGGAGCCCTCCTCTGGTGACGTCATGTTACCAGAGGAGGAGCCCTCACACCACTGATGAGTGAGGAACAATGGAGTGAGAGATCAACAGGTGGACTGGTGGTGTCTGCAATAATGTGGACTCTTCACTGGTCTGTTGAGCTGAAGAGAGAAACTTAACCACAATCCAAGAGTCTCTGTTTACTGGTCAGTCTACGTTCCCACCATCACCTGTGGTTATGAACTGTGTTTAGTGATCAAAACCATGATATTGTGTGTTAAAGCTGCTGAAATGAGTTTCCACTACAGGATGACTGGACTCTGCCTCAGACATGAGGTGAGAAGGGGGGCTATTCAGGAGTGACTCAAGGAAAAATAAAATAAAATAGGCAAACCTCGCAGGTAAAGAGCATCAAGTGATATCTTTTTAAAGAAACACATAATTCATATTTTATGCAAGAAAAACAAAAGACCACAAATGGCCTGATTACTGAGACTTCTATAAGTTAACACACAACTGCATTTACAATTTGTGTGGTATGATTGATCATAATTATTACAGCCTGGTCATTGTTTTATCTCATTGATCTGAACAGAAATTTTCCACAGTCAGACATGTCATGACCTACAAGTAGTATTTTTCTTTATTTTGTGTATTTTTTTTCCATTAAACCAGTGATTCCTTCTTGTCTCTTGAGTCCAGATGGTGGGTATAGTAGCTTTCACATGTCACAGTCCCAAATTATCTGTGTGTTGACTGTCTTGGTCCAGGAGTAGGAATCATAAATAAAATGTGTTTATCTTTGCAAGCCACAAACTTTTAGAGGGTCAGAGTCCCAGTCTTTAATATTACATTCCACGTTTTAGGTCATAAAAAACCTTCAGCAAGAATTTCAAAGATAACAAAACTGGGGGCTCAGTCATAAAATCTTCAGACCACACATCACTGTCCTCTTCTAATGACACGACACTGAACACATTTAAACCATCTGCATTAAAGCAACTTGAATTTTTCTGAACTTCTGTTTTGAGTCATGTCATCAGCAGCCTTCAGGAGTCATTTACTTGACCAGAGCTCGTGTTATTTTTTCCTGGTTTAATCATGTTCAGAACAAGCTGAAGGAATTACTGCAACTGCATTGTTGCTTTTGAACGCAGCCATCCATTAATTAAATAAAATGGAATCAAAATTCTTTGAACTCAAGTTTTTTACACATTAAAGCATGTTGACTGTGATTAGATGTATTAGTTTGTAACGATTCTTGAGTCAGTGATTCCATTTGTTTTTCTCTCTGAGGAGGAGTCAATGCAAAACTTCAGCGTCTCCTTCTACTAATCTGACTGACAGGACGACGGAGAGCAGAGGACTCAGTTTACATGATGGACTTCAGGACAGGACTGCTGCTCTTCTCTCTGTGTCTGGCAGGTGGATCATTTCACTGGTTTTTGATCTGAAATAACTGAAATTCAAGTTTCCTGTTAAGTTTGTAATGTTTGTATTTTTGTCTTGACAGGTGTTCATGGTCAGACACTGACTGAGTCTGAACCAGTGATAAAAAAAGCCAGGAGAAAACCACAGACTGACCTGTACAGGCTCTGGATTTAACTTTGGAGGCTACAGCATGAACTGGGTCAGACAGGCTCCTGGAAAAGGACTGGAGTGGGTTGCTTTTATCAGATATGACAGTGCTTCCATCTACTACTCTCAGTCAGTTCAGGGCCGGTTCAGCATCTCCAGAGACAACAACAGACAGCAGCTGTATCTGCAGATGAACAGTCTGAAGACTGAAGATTCTGCTGTTTATTATTGTGCTCGACAACCACAGTGACTGAATCAGGCTGAGCAGCTGGACAAAAACCTGATTCTGTATTAGGTGTGTCCAGAACATTATTCTGAATTAGAATTCATACACATGAAACCAAACTCTCTGACATACGATACTGAAAATCTTACACACATACAAGTGAAATGCTCTTATACACACAACTGGAAATGTATTCACTCACATACACGACTGAAATGTGCTCACAGAAACAACTGAAAAGCTCTCATACACACTTGTGAAATCCTCTCACACATGCAACTGGAAATTTCAGTTGAAACAGAAGCTGGTTGGTTAGTTAAGAAGTATAACTTCATAATACAGGTAACGGTGGTGAACTTGTTAGCTTGCAACAGAGATGTCACGTCAGCAGCCAAAAACAAGTCTGACCAAAGTGATGGTCTTAGTCAACAATATCCAGGCTATTGTAGCTAGACTACCACCACGGTCTGATCGTATTTAATTTCTGTCGGTGGTGACGGATCACCGTTATGCTGCTGAGATGGAAAAAGAGACATGAGGCGACTGTCCATCGTATCTGTATTTGGGGCCACGAGGGTGGTTTGCAACCCAGATGTAGTAACATTTCAGAGTAGTGGATGGTCTCTGCTGAAGCCAGTATGTTGTTTGGGCATAAAGGACAAGATAGCGTCAGTAGTCACAGATAATGGAGCCAACACAGTTGCTGCTGTTAGCAAGGCAGGTTGAGCTCATTACCTGTGCTTTGCTCACACCTTAAACTTGGTGGTGAAAGACTCAAAGAGTCAAAGCTGTCCTGGACCTACTTGACATCCCAAAGAAAAAAAAGTTATTCTGATGAACAATTCTATTTTGAAAAAAAAAAAAGGTCTGGAAAAAATGTGTAATGAGGGAGAATATTTAATTTATTTTTGTATTGTGGTTTCTCCTTTTATACATCAAAAAAGATGTATTTCCTAATGTTAAGTGAAATTTTGTTTTGTTATTGTTCCATTGTTTCAAAACAAAAATGTGAATTGTGATAATAAAGTATTTTGCTGTCACCTATAAAGTTTGCCAAAATTCTATCTGAGGTTTTAACAAAATAATCCAAAGACAAAAATCACAAAAACACCAAAATGTTGGCAGTTTTATGATAGATCAAGCTCAATATAGATAATCTTCAAATGTATTCAGTATTTTACAAAAGTGAGGAAAAGAAATACATGATACA
>JAGFBZ010001203.1:0-48325 GCA_018398805.1 Hirundichthys speculiger
TCCCACTTCTCAGCCTCTGTGTGCTAGAGACATGCTTTTTCTCTAGTGGGTATAGTGGGTAGCCTTGAATCACTGACCCTCCCTATGATGACCTCGACCTTTGGGGGCGGAGTTTACCATCACGCAGTCCACGAATCCCATTTCTCAGCCTCTGTGTGGGCTAGAGACAGCTATTTTCTCTAGGGGTTATAGTGGGTAGCCTTGAATCACTGACCCTCCCTAGATGACCTCGACCTTTGGGGCGGAGTTTCGCCACAGCACCCACGAATCCCATTTCTCAGCCTCTGTGTGGGCTAGAGACATGCTATTTCTCTAGTGGTTACTATGGGTAGCCTTGCCCACGACTCCCTATTACCTCGACCTTTGGGGGAAGTTTCACCAGTTAGTCATCAATTCCTAATCAATATGATGTGGGCTCCACCCTTTGCAGCATGAAAGCTTCAACACTCCTAGGAAGTGTGTTTATTGGGATTTTTGACCATTCTTCCAGAAGTGCATTTCTGAGGTCACACACTGATGTTGGCCCATGGAAATGTTGCATAAGAGCGTAACAGTAAACGTCCAAACAGACCCTGCTTGAAGATGGACGTGCATTAAGCAGCAGCAAGCGACAATAAATGTGCTGCAAGCGGGCATGCACATATCAAAATTTCTCCGAAATTTTCTAGTTATTATTATTATTATTCCGCATCATTTTTTGTCCGTTAATAGGGGCATAACCGTAAGGTGCACACATGCATGAAATATATCAAAACGTAGGTCTCGACCGTGCGATGTGTGCTATTACTTTTCTCCGTCAAAAGTGTTACCATGGCGACGCTAGATGCCAAAAACCGGTAAAAATCAGCTTTCTTTGGAGCTCTATAGCTCAGCCATATTTTATCGCAGAGACACCATTCAAACTTTAAACGGGTCACAAGACTTGGAACGATAACATACTGAAGCCGTGTATTGTTGTGATTTATCGTCTCTGAGAAATCGCGATTTACGTTTTATGATTTTTTAAGACATGTCTTTGCACTCCCATTTCTCAGCCTCTGTGTGGGCTAGAGACATGCTTTTTTCTCTAGTGGGTTACTAATGGGTAGCCTTGACATCACTGACCCTCCCTATGATGACCTTGACCTTTGGGGGCGGAGTTTCGCCATCACGCACGCCACGAATCCCATTTCTCAGCCTCTGTGTGGGCTAGAGACATGCTTTTTTCTCTAGTGGGTTACTAGTGGGTAGCCTTGACATCACTGACCCTCCCTATGATGACCTCGACCTTTGGGGGCGGAGTTTCGCCATCACGCACGCCACGAATCCCATTTCTCAGCCTCTGTGTGGCTAGAGACATGCTTTTTTCTCTAGTGGGTTACTAGTGGGTAGCCTTGACATCACTGACCCTCCCTATGATGACCTCGACCTTTGGGGGCGGAGTTTCACCATCACGCACGCCACGAATCCCATTTCTCAGCCTCTGTGTGGGCTAGAGACATGCTTTTTCTCTAGTGGGTTACTAGTGGGTAGCCTTGACATCACTGACCCTCCCTATGATGACCTCGACCTTTGGGGGCGGAGTTTCGACCATCACGCACGCCACGAATCCCATTTCTCAGCCTCTGTGTGGGCTAGAGACATGCTTTTTTCTCTAGTGGGTTACTAGTGGGTAGCCTTGACATCACTGACCCTCCCTATGATGACCTCGACCTTTGGGGGCGGAGTTTCGCCATCACGCACGCCACGAATCCCATTTCTCAGCCTCTGTGTGGGCTAGAGACATGCTATTTTCTCTAGTGGGTTACTGGTGGGTAGGCCTTGACATCACTGACCCTCCCTATGATGACCTCCACTTTTGGGGCAAGTTTCGCCATTTAGTTCATCCCATTCCTAATCAATATGAGTGGCTCCACCCTTTGCAGCATGAACAGCTTCAACACTCCTAGGAAGTGTGTTTATTGGGGATTTTTGACATTCTTCCAGAAGGCATTTCTGAGGTCACACACGATGTTGGCCCATGGAAATGTTGCATAAGAGCGTAACAGGTAACACGTCCAAACATGACCCTGCTCTGAAGATGGACGTGCATTAAGCAGCAGCAAGCGACAATAAATGTGCTGCAAGCAGGGCATGCACATATCAAAATTTTCCGAAATTTTCTAGTTAGTTAACCTGTTTATCAGCTGGTTTTGTGGAAAATTTATCAGTCGGAGTGGTCGGCTGTACAAAATGAAACACAAACACTCTCTTTTTGCTAGATAATAAGTTTATTATATTCCCAGCTGCAAGCATTGCACTAGAAAAAACAAATTGCTCTTTTGTAGAATAAATTCAAGTTTATTCCCCACAAAATAATAGAGCAAAACAGATCACTGACAGTTCATCGGGGCTAGGCCTTATAATCTCTTACCTTGACACAAAGGACTGGAGAGCGCGTCCGGTGAGTGGCCAAAAAGCCCGGCTGGGCGTCGTGCACAACCCGCAGCTGACTCTACCCAAACTTCTGGGTCACCGTCTTTTAGTCTTTTAACAACATCCGAGTTCGGAAGGAGGGACGGGCCCATCGACTCCCCACGAGCTCACAACTTTGTCTTGGCCTCTCGCCATGAGCCCGTTCACCGGGAGTTCAGTCCCGTGTGAACAGACCAGATAGGGGGGCATCTCTCTCTCTAGTTACATTTGTTGATTAACATAAGCAGGTGCAGATTGATACGAAAGAGTTGAATCAGGACATTCTCAGGACACAGAGTTTCCACCTCGGTCTGAGAACCTCCTAATTCAAAAAGTGCAGATCAGCAGTATATAACTGTAACAATGATCATAATTGGAATAGCATGATTGATATATAAAGAGTGAATTCAGGGCATCTAGGGACACAAAATTATTTTTCTTTCAGCGGTCCTTACTAGTGAACCTGTTTATTAGCTGCATACTGTGAACTGTTTATACTGTGAACTGTAACTGAACTGTTTATTAGCTGTCGTAGTAGTTAACCTGTTTATTAGTTGTCATACTAGTGAACCGTTTTATCAGCTGTCATTACTAGTGAACCTGTTTATTAGCTGTCGTAGTGTAACCTGTTTATTAGTTGTCAGATAGTGAACCGTTTATTAGCTGTCATACTAGTGAACCTTTGAGCGTTATGTTAAAGATGAATTTTTAGCTAAGTGCTGTGTCATGAGTCATGACTTCTGTCTCGATCCTGCGTGTTCGACGCACAGTTTTGTTATCGTTAGGCTCCAACGATCTGCGATTTGACGTCTAGAGAATTATCCAAGGTCCTGATGTTTCCTGTGATCTTTAAGGCATCTTCCCTACTGTACTTTGTCATTCTGAACCATCCAGCATTCTGTAATGACTCTTGATTTGATGCCGACTTGGAGAATAAAACTCCGTTTTGCACCTCTTAGGTTGTCAGTGCTTTTTAATACCGAATTGCTCATCACCGAACACATTATGGTTGAATTGAGTGTATGCTTTTGAGTGAGATATACACAAATTTCAACATAACATTAGCTGTCGTAGTAGTTAACCTTTTATTAGTTGTCATATTTGTGAACCCGTGTAAAATTGAAAGCGTTACATCATAGTGGATGTGTTCAGCTACTTTCTTACAGTCAAAGATCTTATTAATGGTGTCCTTGTCAGGACTCCTCGCTGAGCAGCAGGCCCAACCTCCTCAGGCGGACGCTCCCAGCACGTCCCAGCGCGCGGCCCGGAAGCTCGCCCTGCGATGCATGGGCGCGGCGCGTCTCCTCCACCCTGAGGGCGCTCTAATCACGCACCTGAGCTATCTGCTCATCCAGGACATTGACCGGCGCTCCTTCTCGGTGCGAGTTATGCCGTTACCCGAGTGGTTTTTGGTCCGATCACTGTAGTATCGCCTCACTTCCCTGTGTCATGTCTGTGGAGGTTTTCCTCCATATGTTCCGACCGAGGATTTACCTTCCTTGTGGATTTACCTTCCTTGTGGATTTAACCTTCTTTGGATTTACCTTCCTTGGGATTTTCTTCCTGGGATTACATCCTGGGGTATTCTGTGAAGAGACATTCTGGTCGATACCTCAATGAACTTTCCTGTGGGTTTTTTCCAGGGCATTCACTGGGGCAGAAGAAGACTTCTTATCCCCTCCCAGTCCTGGATACCTTGGTGCTGGGTTGCTCCCCAGCATATAAATTTTGGATCATTCTAATAAACCCGGTTGTGCCTCAAACCGTACTTCTGTGTATTCGTGCTTTGGGGCCGCATACCAACCTAACAGTTAAGAACTCGCCATGTCGACGACCCCCGCCGAACACACGTCCGGTTCAGCCGCCCCTTGCCAGATCTTCAGCTGACCCAGTCTCAATCGCAGCAGTGCTGATGAACTCTGCGGCGTACAATCACTGCGGGACCTCCGGCTTCTGTGGACACTCTCGCCGATCACAGCGGGCACTTGCGACCAGCAGGCGTCTCTTGCCGACCAGCAGGAGGAGGAGACAGCCGCGGATCGGCCCGCTCTGGTTCTGGAGGAGGATTCCGATCCTGAGACTCCTTCCCCTGTGCAACCATCCACGGTTCGGGAACCAGTATCTCCAGCCCGCAGCCATTCGATGCAACTTTGAACACTGTGCCACTTTTATAATGCAGGCGGCTGGTTTCCCCTCAGCCAGCAGTCCCACAGTGCGGCGCATAGCTTTATGACTAACATGCTTACGGACGTGCTGCACCGTGTCCACGGCCGCCTGTCAAGGGGGCCGTTCTGCGTTCCTACAAGGACTTCTCCGCGAGTCCGTAGGTTTTCATCCCCTGTGGACGGCCAGGATCTGCGCAGGCTGATCCGACGCACCAGGGCGCGCAGGTTCTTATTACGCTGGGATTCCGGCTGGCCGCCGTCGAGGCGCTGGAACGAGTAGCCCTCCGGGTGCTTTCGGAGAGGGCTCAGTGAGGCGGTGAACCAGCTGGCCACCCGGGAGGAGCCGACGTCTCTGGAGGAGCTGACGGCTCCGAGAAAGGCGACAGGAACAGAGACAGCACCGATCTCCGCCAGGTCGTCATCGCTCGGTCCCAGCCGAGAGAGCCGCCGTTTTCCAGCCACTCCCAGCCAGCGAGCCCCTCACGGCGTCCCAGGCCAGCTCCGAGGAGGAGCCCATGCAGCTGGGGAGAACCCGGCTTAACCCAGCGGAGCGAGAGGCGCGCTTCAGGGCGGGGTGTGCCGTATTGCGGACAGGAGGACATTTAATCAGATTGTCCAAAACGACCAAAGTTAGGCTCATCCTCACAGATCGGGAGGTATTGCTGAGCCGCTGTCCGCCCCGCCGCCAGAGTCGGGCCTGAGAGTTACCTGTCATGGTCCGATCGCGCATCCGTGGGGCGCCGCTCGATTCAGGGGATCTCTCGATCATCGACGCGAGTTGCGACTCAGGCATTCACCCGCTGGAGCTCGGAGAGACCATGAGGCTTCGCGCTGTATGATCGACACTGGCCGGCGTAACACGCCTCGATTCACACCCTCACCATAGCCGTATCAATGAGAGCGCCGATTCGTGTTATCGGTCCCCTTATCCGGGATCCTGGGATCCCATGGTTATCGCACGAACCCGCATACCGGTCCACGATCCGCGTGGATGGAGCCTACCTGCCACGCCGAGTGTCTACGTGCTGCTCCTGCGCGCGCCCCGCCAGGCCCCGCCCCAGTCCGGTGATCTTCACGGTTCATGTGCTTATCATGACCTGGGTGGGTTTTCAGCAAGTCCGGCTCAGTCACTTCCCCCATGCATATGATGCGCCATCGATCTTCCCTGGGGCCACTCTGCCTGGCAGCCGGTTATACAGCCTGTCACTCCCTGAAAAAGCCGCTATGGACAAATATTTTCTGAGTCGCTGGAGGCGGGGTCATTCGGTCGTCATCGTCACCAGTAGCGGCTGGGTTTTTCTTTGTTAAGAAGAAGGATGGGACCTGTCCCTGCATCGATTACCGGTCCCTGAATGAATCACATCAGGAACAAAACCCTGCCGCTCTCAACTCCACCTCGAACCCCACCCAGGCCACTTTTTTCTCAGAACGGATCTCGCAGCTTATCATCTGGTTCGGATGCGGGAGGGGAGAAGGAAGACCGCTTTAGACCCCTCGTGGACATTTCGATACATTGTTATGCTTGGTCTCACCAAGCCCCAGCAGTGTTCCAGGCCCTCATAAATGAAGTGCTCCGCGACATGCTGGACGTGTTCGTTGTCATGTATCTGGACGACATTCTCATCTTCTCCAGAACCCTGGAGGACACGTCCAGCACGTCCGTCAGGTCCTGGAATGGCTGCTGCACAACAAACTGTTCGTAAAGGCGGAGAAGTGCACCTTTCATGCTTCCTCCGTGGACTACTTGGGGTTCATTTAGAGAAAGACGAGTCGGCGGACCACTAGATCAGCTGTAGACTGGCCACCCCCACACAGGAAGACTTGCAGAGCTTTCGGCTCGCAAATTTTACCGCGTTTATCCGCAACTCAGTCGCGTGGCGAGCCCCTCCCAGCCAGTCCCCTCCGCAATTAGCATGGTCACCCGCGCCGACTCGGCGTTCAAGGACCTCAAGAAGAGGTTTACAGCGCCCCGGTTCCTTCACCCCGACCCCAAGACAGTTTATCGTGGAGGGGACGCCTCGGACACAGGACTTGGGGCGGTCATTCCAATGTGCTGCATGGATCAGAAAGTCCATCCCTGCGCTTTCTTCTCCCGTGGTTTCTCCGGCAGAAAGGAACTACGATGTCGGGACCGAGAACTGCTGGCAGTGGTAGCCGCGCTGGAAGAATGGGCACTGGCTGGGGGGCCGAGTTGACGTTCACCTATGGACCGATCACAAAAACCTCACTTTATCCGGGCCCACCAGCCGACTCAATGGGCGGCAGGCTCGAAGGGCGAGTGCGGTCCCGGTCGCTTCGACTTCACTCTTACCTACGACCGGGCCCCCAACACCAAGGCGGATGCTCTCTCCCCGTCAACATCCAAGGAACCACCCGAGGAGCCCCCTTCCTTCTGCGCGATAAGGTGTGGGTCGGATTGCCGGGGGGTGGAGCCCTGGCCGGCGGGCTCTCCGCATCATCCGCTCCCCGGGGGTGCCCCCCCGCGTCTATTCGTGCCGAGCCCGCCAGGTTCGGTCCGGGTCCTCGGGGGATTACCTGTCACCTGGAGTGAGTCGCACCTTCACGTCCTGGCTCGTCGTTTCTGGTGGCCCTCCATGAGAAAGACGTCTGACTCGTGGCGCCTGCCCCCACGCGCTCGCAGTAAGCCGTCTCATAAGCCCCCTCCAGCCTACTTGCAGCCCCTGCCCGTTCCCGGTCGGCCCTGGTCCACGTCGCCCTGGATTTCGTCTGGATTACCTTCGTCCCAAGGCAACAGGTTATCCTGACCATTGTGGACGGTTAGCAAGGGGTACATGGTGGCCCTCCCCAAGCTTCCCACAGCCCTCGAGACTGCTGAGCTCCTGACGAGTCACGTGTTCCGGCCCATGGGGTCCAGCAGGACGTGTCTCGGATCGAGGGCCCCAGTTTGTATACCAGGTATGGCGGGCGTTGTAAGGGGTTGGGGGCACCGTAAGCCTGCTTCTGGCTATCATCCACAGACCAACGGGAGGAGAGGATGACCCAAAGCGTTGAGTCAGCCTCCGATGGGCAGCCGAGAGCCGAATCTGGAGCCGGTTCCTGCCTGGGTGGAGTATGCCACAACTCCTTGGTCTGCTCCGCTACTGGCTCTCCCCTTCGAGGTGTCTCGGGATACCGCCTCCCCTCTTCACGGAGCAACAGACTGAGGTAGCTGTCCCTTCTGTGCAGGAACACCTAAACCGCTGTCGTCGGGTGTGGGAGGCCACACGGACAGCCCTGCTCCAATCCACGGACCGTGCCAGGAGAGGGGCCAACAGGCGCAGAATCCCAGGACCCACATACCAACCTGGGCAGGAGGTCTGGTTATGCTCCAGGGACCTTCCGCTGCGGACATCAGCTAAGAAGCTGAGCCCTCGGTTTGTCGGACCTTTCGTGGTGGAGAGGGTGCTGAGCCCTGCAGCGGTGAGTTTGAGGCTGCCCGCCTCCATGAACATTCACCCCGTGTTTAAGGTCCCGGGTCAAGCCCGTCTCGCGCCCACTCATGCCTCCGTCACCGGATCCTCCCCCCGAATCGTGGACGGCACCCGCAGTGGAAGGTCCGCCGACTGCGGACGTCCGACGCCGGGGCCGAGGTTTCCAGTAACTGGTGGACTGGAGGGCTAAGGACAGAGGAGCGGAGTTGGGTCTCGCGCAACTGATCATGGACGGGGGCTGATCACGGCGTTCTCGCGCCCATACGGACAAGCCGGGTAGGTCGCCGGGTGGCTCCGTAGAGGGGGGGGGTACTGTCAGGACTCCATCTGAGAGCAGGCCCAACCCTCAGGGGACGCCCCAGCACGTCCCGAGGCGGCCAGGGAGCTGCGCGCCCGGCGATGCGAGGGGGCGCGGCGCGCTCTCCTCCACACCTGAGGCGCGTCTCTAATCACGACCTGAGCTCATGCTCCCAGGACGGCAATAGACGCGAGCGCTCTGAGCTCCGGTGCGAGTTCTTGCCGTTTCCCCGAGTTGTTTTTGGTCTCGATCACTGGTGAGTACTCGCCCACTTCCCGGTCAGGTCTGTGGAGGTTTACCTCCATATGATTCCGACCCGAGGATTACCTTCCTTGTGGATTACCTTCCTTGATTCCTGTGGATTATCCTTCCTGTGGATTACATTCCTGTGGATTTCCTGTGAAGAGACATTCTGGTCGAATTACCTCACGAACTTCCTGTGGGTTTTCTTCCAGTGGCATTACGGGGCAGAAGATAGGACTTTTTATCCCCTCCCAGTCCTGGACCCTCGGTGCCGGGGTGCCTCCCCCAGCATCTAACTTTTTGGATCATTCTAATAAACACGGCTTTGTGCCTCAAACCGTACTTCTGTGTCTGTCGTGCATTTGGGGCCGCATACAAACCGTAACAGTCCTTCCAATAAAACCAGCCGCATGCAGGATAATATTTTTAAATTTTAAATGTGTTCTAATCTGAAACAGTCTTATCTGTCTGGGCTTATTCTCCTTTTAAATCGGATTCTTTTCTCCATTTAATCACAAATCCATGGCCACTTCAGCTCACCACTGGTGGAGTGGGGGTCTTTTCACGCCAGAGGGGCCTCCATCACAGTACAGCCTCCTTATTCTCTCATTACAGATGCCCTTAATTGTTTGTGCTGTGTGATAATGGCCTCTGAGCTTCACTGTATCACCAGTAACCTTCTGTCGTACTGGGGGGGCGGGGGCTGGGGCGTCCTCTAATATCTCTGCCTCTGCTGGGGGGCTGAAATAGAAATAGTGTCCTCTCTGCCTCTTTCACACGTCTGTATTCATGACCAGATCTTTCCAGATTTCACGAGTGTTTTTAAGCCTCCGAGGTCATCTGGGAATCCCGTCTCCATTTTGTTTATGAGCGGCTTTGTCTTTTCCGCGCTGCGATATTGTTGTCTCATTAATTACGTGCAGGGGCGTAGGTACAAATCTCCTGATACATCAGGCTTCACTTTATTATGAAAGGAAACGTTAGCTTTAATTAAACAGAAGACTTTCATTAGAGCGAGGTTTGACGGCAGCTTCAGGTTGTGTCTGGTTAAACCAGTCAGTGCTCTTTAAAATGTGTCAAATCCCAGTTCAACTTATGTAATTAGAGGCAGGCCTCCTGTCATTAGTCAGGCTCAAATTGGCCACTTTCATGCTTATGAATATCAGACAGATACTTCCTATGAATTGTTGTTACACTGAAAGGAATTTGCCTGAAAGGAAGTTAATAAGTTATTCATGTTCAGTTTCTGTATTTAAATCTGTTTCCAGTGAGCGGCTCTCGTTATCGTCAGCAGGACATCTTTAATGAGTCGAGCCCAAACTTCCATCCAGAACTAAACCTGTGGACACATGTGACAGATGTGGATTAGAGGCTCAAACTGGTTTTACAGATGATTTCTGGTCCACGCTAAGACAGCTGCTTTCACACCAACAGATTTTAGTCTGTTTAAGACTAACTTGAGGTCACTTTTCCAGCAACCTCCCTGTCCCGGTTCACTAGTATGAACCTGGGTTCACCTGGACATTTAACTGCACAGGTAACAAAACCTAATCTCCCCAACATAAATGAACCAGCTGTCCTGGTTACAGTTACTGCAGTAGTAACCATGACCCCTCCACTACCAGAGGGTCTGAGATGTTCCTGCTGGTCTCCTCCAAACATGGTTCTGCTCTCATTGTTCCAGATATCTGCTGGTTTGTTCAGATGCAGTTTAAGAACCTCAGTCCTTCTTCTTCTTGCTTCTTTTTTGACTGAACAGGTTTTTCTTGATGGAGCTCAGCTCCTCCTCAGATGTTCACATGCTCTGGACATTCCACTCATGACCTCGCACCAGTCAGTAAAGTGTTCAGAGAGCGCTGACCGCCAACCCTGACCTCAGATCAGGCTGAAGTGTGAACCTCCCACAGGGGTGGGGACAGGTGCCGGTGGAGGAGATGGTTTAAATCTGTCCATGTGACCATTCTCACCCTCACCAAACAGATACTTGACCCTCAGTAGTTTCTGAAGCACCTGCAGGAGCTGGTCCTGGATCTGGTCCTGGATCTGGTCCTGGATCTGGTCCTGGATCTGCAAACAACCTGCTGCCCAGCTGATGGCCAACACATGCAGGCTCAACGTACACGCTCAACATGCACGCTGTACATGCACGCTCCACGTGCACGCTCTACATGCATGCTCTATAGGCGTGACCTGCAAATAAACCTGTAGCTTGGACAGGAGTGGATGGACTGGTATGTACAGATGCCACATTTCCACCTACAGGATAAAAAAAACTATAAATGACAAAAATAAACTGATTTAAAAATAGGTTTTCTGGTATAAACAGCTAATTTGAGTAGCTATTACAGTGGTTTATATAGTGTTTCTGGACAAGCAGTACACAGCACAGAATGTTCACGAGATACTTCATGTTTTTCCTCAACTTTCGTTAGTTAATACCATTAGCTTATAATACCATTAGTTAATACCATCAGCTGATAATACCGTTAGTTAATACCATTAGCTTATAATACCGTTAGTTAATACCTTTGGCTGATAATACCGTTAGATAATACCATTAGCTGATAATACCGTTAGTTAATACCTTTAGCTGATGATACCGTTACTTAATTCCATTAGCTTATAATATTGTTAGTTAATACCATCCTCTTTTACATTTGTTTTATTTTATCTGCATAGTCATGCCAAACATCCAAACTGGAGGAATTTGAGGACAAGAGAGCAGAAGATGACCCCTCCTGAGCCCACCTCAGCTCAGTTACCTCAGGTTAACTAATCCAGCAGGGCTAATCTAACCATTTATCCTTCTGTGCACGTTTTTGTTGTCGTCATTGAAATTCAGTTTAAAGTGAGAGTCAAAACGAGAACCAGTGGACTCCAGATGGAGCATCAGTGAGACCCTGAAGAGCCGACGCTCAGCTACTCAACCACAGCACCGAAGACCTCCTCACAGCTCAGTCTCAGCGGAGGCAACGTGGGTCTGAGAGGATGGACCACCTGGAGGATGGAGGATGATCTCAGACCAGCCAACGCTGGTCACGGTGCTCCACAACAAATCATTTTATGTTCAGGGTTTAGTTTGTCCTCATTCATGACCTACTTGTTTGAGTCGGCAGCTTTGTGTCGAAGCCGTCGGAGGTCAGAGTTCAGGTCACGGTGGAGTTTTAGTTTTACTGTCAGCATTAGTCACAGCTGGTCCAGGACCAGATGGTGGACTGGTTATTCAGTGATGCTGGGGGGCTTTAGGCCATCAGTACTGATCCAGAGTCTGGATGAGGACGAGAGAAGCAACATCTACATCTACAGGCAGCATCCCTCATCATCTTCAACATGTTCTGATAGAAAATGAGTCAGTGACATCGGTTAGCATCATAGGC
Organism: Hirundichthys speculiger; assembly: GCA_018398805.1. Taxonomy (NCBI): domain Eukaryota; kingdom Metazoa; phylum Chordata; class Actinopteri; order Beloniformes; family Exocoetidae; genus Hirundichthys; species Hirundichthys speculiger. The sequence continues at coordinate 11,948 of JAGFBZ010001203.1, forward strand.
TACCTGAGCTATGTCTATAAACCGTTAACAAACAAGATGGACTGCATGGATGTGCTGTCATCTGCTTTGTCACGTGACCTCTGTAGACCCTCACGTGACCTCTGTTGATCCTCACGTGACCTCTGTGGATCCTCAGGTGACCTCTAGATCCTCAGGTGACCTCTGTGGATCCTCAGTTGACCTCTGTTGATCCTCACGTGACCTCTGTGGATCCTCAGGTGACCTCTAGATCCTCACGTGACCTCTGTGGATCCTCAGTTGACCTTTATTGATCCTCACGTGACCTCTGTGGATCCTCAGTTGACCTCTGTTGATCCTCAGGTGACCTCTGTGGATCCTCACGTGACCTCTGTGGATCCTCAGGTGACCTTTAGATCCTCACATGACCTCTGTGGATCCTCACGTGTCCTCTGTGGATCCTCAGTTGACCTCTGTAGATCCTCACGTGACCTCTAGATCCTCACATGACCTCTGTGGATCCTCAGTGTCCTCTGTGGATCCTCCTCCGTGACCGGTGACCTCCTCAGTTGACCTCTGTGATCCTCAGTTGACCTCTGTAGATCCTCACGTGACCTCTAGATCCACACATGACCTCTGTGGATCCTCACGTGTCCTCTGTGGATCCCTAGGTGACCTCTGTGGATCCTCAGTGACCTCTGTGGATCCTCAGTGGATCCTCAGGTGAGCTCACCTCACCCTCTGTGGATCCCACGTGTCCTCTGTGGATCCTCAGTTGTGATCCTCAGTTGACCTCTGTGGATCCTCACGTGACCTCTGTGGATCCTCAGGTGAGCTCTAGATCCTCACATGACCTCTGTGGATCCTCACGTGTCCTCTGTGGATCCTCAGTTGACCTCTGTAGATCCTCACTGACCTCTAGATCCTCACATACCTCTGTGGATCCTCACGTGTCCTCTGTGGATCCTCAGGTGACCTCCGTCCTCAGGTGACCTCTGTGGATCCTCAGTTGACCTCTGTGGTTACTCAGGTGACCTCTGTATCCTCACGTGACCTCTAGACCTCACATGACCCTCTGTGGATCCCTCAGTTGACCTCTTGTGATCCTCAGTGACCTCTGTGGATCCTCACATGACCTCTTGGATCCTCTGTGTATCCTCAGTTGACCTCTGTGTGATCTGTGTCTGTGGACCTCTGTGGATCCTCGTTGACCTCTGTGTAGTTGACCTCTGTGGATCCTCACATGACCTCTGTTGATCGACCTCTGTGATCCTCTCTGCCTCTAGATCCTCACGTGACCTCTGTTGTCCTCAGTGACCTCTGTTGATCCTCAGTTGATCCTCTGTTGATCCTCAGGTGACCTCTGTGGATCCTCACCTCATGACCTCTGTGATCCTCAGCAGTGACCTCTGTGGATCTTAACTCTCTTGATCCTCAGGTGACCTCTGTGATCCTCAGTTGACCTCTGTGATCCTCGTACCTCTGTGGATCCTCTGTCTCACTGACCTCTGTGGATCCTCATCCTCATGACCTCTGACCTCTGTTGATCCTCTGTGGATGACCTCTGTGGATCCTCAGTGACCTCTGTGATCCTCAGTGACCTCTAGATCCGACCTCTGTGGATCCTCACCTGTCCTCTGTGATCCTCAGGTGACCTCTGTGATCCTCAGTGACCTCTGTGGATCCTCACGTGACCTCTGTGGATCCTCACGTGACCTCTGTGATCCTCAGGTGAGCTCTAGATCCTCACATGATCCTCTGTGGATCCTCACGTGTCCTCAGTTGACCTCTGTAGATCCTCACGTAACCTCTAGATCCTCACATGACCTCTGTGGATCCTCACCGTGTCCTCTGTGGATCCTCAGGTGACCTCCGTGAATCCTCAGGTGACCTCTGGGTATCCTCAGTTGACCTCTGTGGATCCTCAGACCTCTGTATCCTCACGGTCCCTCTTGTGGATCCTCAGTGTCCCTCTGTGATCCTCAGTTGACCTCCCTCTGACCTCTGACCTCACATGACCTCATCCTCACCCTCAGTGACCTCTGTGTGATCCTCAGTGACCTCTGTCCTCACATCCTCTGTGACCTCAGGTGATCCTCGACCTCTGTTGATCCTCAGTGACCTCTGTTGATCTTAACGTGGACCTCTGTTGATCCTCAGGTGACCTCTGTTGATCCTCAGTTGACCTCTGTAGATCCTCACGTGACCTCTAGATCCTCACATGACCTCTGTGGATCCTCACGTGTCCTCTGGGATCCTCAGGTGACCTCTGTGGATCCTCAGATGACCTCTGTGGATCCTCAGTTGACCTCTGTAGATCCTCAGTTGACCTCTAGATCCTGACCTCTGTGGATCCTCAGGTGACCTGTTGACCTCAGGTGACCTCTGTAGATCCTCAGTTGACCTCTGTGGATCCTCACGTGACCTCTGTTGATCCTAAACGTGACCTCTGTGATTCTCAGTTGACCTCTGTGGATCCTCACATGACCTCTGTTGATCCCCCGTGACCTCTGTGGATCCTCAGTTGACCTCGTAGATCCTCACGTGACCTCTAAATCCTCACGTGACCTCAGGTGACCTTGATCCTCAGTGACCTCTGTATCCTCAGTGATCCTCACCTGGACCTCTGTTGATCCTCACGTGACCTCTGTGGATCCTCAGGTGAGCTCTAGATCCTCACATGACCTCTGTGGATCCTCACGTGTCCTCTGTGGATCCTCAGACCTCTGTAGATCCTCACGTGACCTCTAGATCCTCACATGACCTCTGTGGATCCTCACGTGTCCTCTGTGGATCCTCAGGTGACCTCCGTGAATCCTCAGGTGACCTCTGTGGATCCTCAGTTGACCTCTGTAGATCCCTCACGTGACCTCTAGATCCTCACATGACCTCTGGATCCTCACGTCCTCTGAATCCTCAGGTGACCTCTGTATCCCTCAGTTGACCTCTGTGGATCCTCACATGACTCCCTCCCACCTCAGTGACCTCTAGATCTCACATGACCTCTGTTGATCCTCAGGGGACCTCTGTTGATCGATCCCTCAGTTCTGACCTCTGTTGATCCTCAGGTGACCTCTGTGGATCCTCACATGACCTCTGTTGATCCTCAGTGACCTCTGTGGACTTAACTCATGTTGACCTCTGAGATCCTCACATGACCTCTGTGGATCCTCAGGTGACCTCTGTTGATCCTCAGGGACCTCTGTATATCCTCAGTTGACCTCTGTGGATCCTCACGTGACCTCTGTTGATCCTAACGTGACCTCTTGTGGATTCTCAGTTGACCTCTGTGGATCCTCACATGACCTCTGTTGATCCCCCGTGACCTCTGTGGATCCTCAGTTGACCTCTGTAGATCCTCACGTGACCTCTAAATCCTCACGTGACCTCTGTTGATCCTCAGGTGACTTCTGTCAAATCCTCAGTTGACCTCTGTTGATCCTCAGGTGACCTCTGTGGATCCTCACATGACCTCTGTTGATCCTCAGGTGACCTCAGTGTGATCCTCAGTTACTCCTCAGGTGACCTCTGTGGATCCTCACATGACCTCTAGATCCTCACATGACCTCTGTGGATCCTCAGTGACCTCTATGGATCCTCACCTGACCTCTGTTGATCCTCAGGTGACCTCTGTCGATCCTCAGTTGACCTCTGTTGATCCTCAGGTGACCTCTGTCGATCTCTTAGTTGACCTCTGATGATCCTCAGGTGACCTCTGTCGATCCTCAGTTGACTTCTTTTGATCCTCATGTGACCTCTGTGGATCCTCAGGTCTGTGGATCCTACATGACCTCTGTGGATCCTCAGGTGACCTCTGTGGATCCTCAGTTGACCTCTGTAGATCCCTGCATGACCTCTAGATCCTCACGTGACCTCTGTTGATCCTCATGTGACCTCTATGGATCCTCAGTTGACCTCTGTTGATCCTCAGGTGACCTCTGTGGATCCTCAGGTGACCTCTGTGGATCCTCTGATGACCTCTGTCGATCCTCAGTTGACCTCTGTGTATCCTCAGTTGACCTCTGTGGATCCTCACATGACCTCTGTTGATATTTAGGTGACCTCTGTGGATCCTCAGTTGACCTCTGTAGATCCTCTCGTGACCTCTAGATCCTCACGTGACCTCTGTTGATCCTCAAGTGACCTCTGTTGATCCTCAGTTGACCTCTGTTGATCCTCAGGTGACCTCTGTGGATCCTCACATGACCTCTGTTGATCCTCAGGTGACCTCTGTGGATCTTAACGTGACCTCTGTTGATCCTCAGGTGACCTCTGTTGATCCTCAGTTGACCTCTGTTGATCCTAACGTGACCTCTGTGGATCCTCAGGTGACCTCTAGATCCTCACGTGACCTCTGTGGATCCTCAGTTGACCTCTGTTGATCCTCAAATGACCTCTGTGGATCCTCACGTGACCTCTGTGGATCCTCAGGTGAGCTCTAGATCCTCACATAACCTCTGTGGATCCTCACGTGTCCTCTGTGGATCCTCAGTTGACGTCTGTAGATCCTCACGTGACCTCTAGATCCTCACATGACCTCTGTGGATCCTCACGTGTCCTCTGTGGATCCTCAGGTGACCTCTGTGGATCCTCAGATGACCTCTGTGGATCCTCAGTTGACCTCTGTAGATCCTCAGTTGACCTCTAGATCCTCACATGACCTCTGTGGATCCTCAGGTGACCTCTGTTGATCCTCAGGTGACCTCTGTAGATCCTCAGTTGACCTCTGTGGATCCTCACCTCTGTGACCTCTGTGACCTCTGTGGATCCTCAGGTGAGCTCTAGATCCTCACATGACCTCTGTGGATCCTCACGTGTCCTCTGTGGATCCTCAGTTGACCTCTGTAGATCCTCACGTAACCTCTAGATCCTCACATGACCTCTGTGGATCCTCACGTGTCCTCTGTGGATCCTCAGGTGACCTCCGTGAATCCTCAGGTGACCTCTGTGGATCCTCAGTTGACCTCTGTGGATCCTCAGTTGACCTCTGTAGATCCTCACGTGACCTCTAGATCCTCACATGACCTCTGTGGATCCTCACGTGTCCTCTTAGGATCCCCAGGTGACCTCTGTAGATCCTCAGTTGACCTCTGTGGATCCTCACATGACCTCTGTGGATCCTCACGTGACCTCTGTGGATCCTCAGTTGACCTCTGTGTATCCTCAGTTGACCTCTGTGGATCCTCACATGACCTCTGTTGATACTCAGGTGACCTCTGTGGATCCTCAGTTGACCTCTGTAGATCCTCTCGTGACCTCTAGATCCTCACGTGACCTCTGTTGATCCTCAAGTGACCTCTGTTGATCCTCAGTTGATCCTCAGGTGACCTCTGTGGATCCTCACATGACCTCTGTTGATCCTCAGGTGACCTCTGTGGATCTTAACGTGACCTCTGTTGATCCTCAGGTGACCTCTGTTGATCCTCAGTTGACCTCTGTAGATCCTCACGTGACCTCTAGATCCTCACATGACCTCTGTGGATCCTCACGTGTCCTCTGTGGATCCTCAGGTGACCTCTGTGGATCCTCAGATGACCTCTGTGGATCCTCAGTTGACCTCTGTAGATCCTCAGTTGACCTCTAGATCCTCACATGACCTCTGTGGATCCTCAGGTGACCTCTGTTGATCCTCAGGTGACCTCTGTAGATCCTCAGTTGACCTCTGTGGATCCTCACGTGACCTCTGTTGATCCTAACGTGACCTCTGTGGATTCTCAGTTGACCTCTGTGGATCCTCACATGACCTCTGTTGATCCCCCGTGACCTCTGTGGATCCTCAGTTGACCTCTGTAGATCCTCACGTGACCTCTAAATCCTCACGTGACCTCTGTTGATCCTCAGGTGACCTCTGTAGATCCTCAGTTGACCTCTGTGGATCCTCACGTGACCTCTGTGGATCCTCACGTGACCTCTGTGGATCCTCAGGTGAGCTCTAGATCCTCACATGACCTCTGTGGATCCTCACGTGTCCTCTGTGGATCCTCAGTTGACCTCTGTAGATCCTCACGTGACCTCTAGATCCTCACATGACCTCTGTGGATCCTCACGTGTCCTCTGTGGATCCTCAGGTGACCTCCGTGAATCCTCAGGTGACCTCTGTGGATCCTCAGTTGACCTCTGTGGATCCTCAGTTGACCTCTGTAGATCCTCACGTGACCTCTAGATCCTCACATGACCTCTGTGGATCCTCACGTGTCCTCTTAGGATCCCCAGGTGACCTCTGTAGATCCTCAGTTGACCTCTGTGGATCCTCACATGACCTCTGTGGATCCTCACGTGACCTCTGTGGATCCTCAGTTGACCTCTGTGTATCCTCAGTTGACCTCTGTGGATCCTCACATGACCTCTGTTGATACTCAGGTGACCTCTGTGGATCCTCAGTTGACCTCTGTAGATCCTCACGTGACCTCTAGATCCTCAGGTGACCTCTGTTGATCCTCAGTTGACCTCTGTTGATCCTCAGGTGACCTCTGTGGATCCTCACATGACCTCTGTTGATCCTCAGGTGACCTCTGTGGATCTTAACGTGACATCTGTTGATCCTCAGGTGACCTCTGTTGATCCTCAGTTGACCTCTGTAGATCCTCACGTGACCTCTAGATCCTCACATGACCTCTGTGGATCCTCACGTGTCCTCTGTGGATCCTCAGGTGACCTCTGTGGATCCTCAGATGACCTCTGTGGATCCTCAGTTGACCTCTGTAGATCCTCAGTTGACCTCTAGATCCTCACATGACCTCTGTGGATCCTCAGGTGACCTCTGTTGATCCTCAGGTGACCTCTGTAGATCCCCAGTTGACCTCTGTGGATCCTCACGTGACCTCTGTTGATCCTAACGTGACCTCTGTGGATTCTCAGTTGACCTCTGTGGATCCTCACATGACCTCTGTTGATCCCCCGTGACCTCTGTGGATCCTCAGTTGACCTCTGTAGATCCTCACGTGACCTCTAAATCCTCACGTGACCTCTGTTGATCCTCAGGTGACTTCTGTCAATCCTCAGTTGACCCTCTGTTGATCCTCAGGTGACCTCTGTGGATCCTCACATGACCTCTGTTGATCCTCAGGTGACCTCTGTCGATCCTCAGTTAACTTCTGTTGATCCTCAGGTGACCTCTGTGGATCCTCAGGTGACCTCTGTGGATCCTCACATGACCTCTAGATCCTCACATGACCTCTGTGGATCCTCAGGTGACCTCTATGGATCCTCACCTGACCTCTGTTGATCCTCAGGTGACCTCTGTCGATCCTCAGTTGACCTCTGTTGATCCTCAGGTGACCTCTGTCGATCTCTTAGTTGACCTCTGATGATCCTCAGGTGACCTCTGTCGATCCTCAGTTGACTTCTTTTGATCCTCATGTGACCTCTGTGGATCCTCATGGTGACCTCTGTGGATCCTAACATGACCTCTGTGGATCCTCAGGTGACCTCTGTGGATCCTCAGTTGACCTCTGTAGATCCCTGCATGACCTCTAGATACCTCACGTGACCTCTGTTGATCCTCATGTGACCTCTATGGATCCTCAGTTGACCTCTGTTGATCCTCAGGTGACCTCTGTGGATCCTCAGGTGACCTCTGTGGATCCTCTGATGACCTCTGTCGATCCACATTTGACCTCTGTGGATCCTCAGGTGACCTCTAGATCCTCCCGTGACCGCTGTTGATCCTCAGTTGACCTCTGTTGATCCTCAGGTTACCTCTGATGATCCTCAGGTGACCTCTGTGGATCCTCAGGTGACCTCTGTGGATCCTCAGTTGACCTCTGTAGATCCCTGCATGACCTCTAGATCCTCACGTGACCTCTAGATCCTCACATGACCTCTGTGGATCCTCACGTGTCCTCTGTGGATCCTCAGGTGACCTCCGTGGATCCTCAGGTGACCTCTGTGGATCCTCAGTTCACCTCTGTAGATCCTCACTTGACCTCTAGATCATCACATGACCTCTGTGGATCCTCAGGTGACCTCTGTTGATCCTCAGGTGACCTCTGTAGATCCTCAGTTGACCTCTGTAGATCCCTGCATGACCTCTAGATCCTCACGTGACCTCTAGATCCTCACATGACCTCTGTGGATCCTCACGTGACCTCTGTGGATCCTCAGGTGACCTCTAGATACTCACATGACCTCTGTGGATCCTCACGTGTCCTCTGTGGATCCTCAGTTGACCTCTGTGGATCCTCACATGACCTCTGTGGATCCTCACGTGACCTCTGTGGATCCTCAGGTGAGCTCTAGATCCTCACATGACCTCTGTGGATCCTCATGTGTCCTCTGAGGATCCTCAGTTGACCTCTGTAAATCCTCACGTGACCTCTAGATCCTCACATGACCTCTGTGGATCCTCACGTGTCCTCTGTGGATCCTCAGGTGACCTCTGTGGATCCTCAGGTGACCTCTGTGGATCCTCAGTTGACCTCTGTGGATCCTCAGTTGACCTCTGTAGATCCTCACGTGACCTCTAGATCCTCACATGACCTCTGTGGATCCTCACGTGTGCTCTGTGGATCCCCAGGTGACCTCTGTAGATCCTCAGTTGACCTCTGTGGATCCTCACATGACCTCTGTGGATCCTCACGTGACCTCTGTGGATCCTCAGTTGACCTCTGTGTATCCTCAGTTGACCTCTGTGGATCCTCACATGCCCTCTGTTGATACTCACGTGACCTCTGTGGATCCTCAGTTGACCTCTGTAGATCCTCTTGTGACCTCTAGATCCTCACGTGACCTCTGTTGATCCTCAGGTGACCTCTGTTGCTCCTCAGTTGACCTCTGTTGATCCTCAGGTGACCTCTCTGGATCCTCACATGACCTCTGTTGATCCTCAAGTGACCTCTGTGGATCTTAACGTGACCTCTGTTGATCCTCAGGTGACCTCTGTCGATCCTCAGTTGACCTCTGTTGATCCTCACGTGACCTCTGTGGATCCTCAGGTGACCTCTAGATCCTCACATGACCTCTGTGGATCCTCACGTGTCCTCTGTGGATCCTCAGGTGACCTCTGTGGATCCTCAGGTGACCTCTGTGGATCCTCAGTTCACCTCTGTAGATCCTCACTTGACCTCTAGATCATCACATGACCTCTGTGGATCCTCAGGTGACCTCTGTTGATCCTCAGGTGACCTCTGTAGATCCTCAGTTGACCTCTGTGGGTCCTCACGTGACCTCTGTTGATACTCGGGTGACCTCTGTCGATTCTCAGTTGACCTCTGTTGATCCTCAGGTGACCTCTGTCGATCTCTTAGTTGACCTCTGCTGATCATCAGGTGACCTCTGTCGATCCTCAGTTGACCTCTGTTGATCCTCATGTGACCTCTGTGGATCCTCAGGTGACCTCTGTCGATCCTCAGTTGACCTCTGTTGATCCTCAGGTGACCTCTGTCGATCTCTTAGTTGACCTCTGCTAAACATCAGGTGACCTCTGTCGATCCTCAGTTGACCTCTGTTGATCCTCACATGACCTCTGTGGATCCTCACGTGACCTCTGTTGATCCTCATGTGACCTCTGTGGATCCTCAGTTGACCTCTGTTGATCCTCAGGTGACCTCTGTGGATCCTCAGGTGACCTCTGTCGATCCTCTGATGACCTCTGTCGATCCTCATTTGACCTCTGTGGATCCTCAGGTGACCTCTAGATCCTCACGTGACCGCTGTTGATCCTCAGTTGACCTCTGTTGATCCTCAGGTTACCTCTGTGGATCCTCAGGTGACCTCTGTGGATCCTCAGGTGACCTCTGTGGATCCTCAGTTGACCTCTGTAGATCCCTGCATGACCTCTAGATCCTCACGTGACCTCTGTTGATCCACAGGTGACCTCTGTGGATCCTCAGTTGACCTCTGTTGATCCTCAGGTGACCTCTGTGGATCCTCAGGTGACCTCTGTGGATCCTCAGTTGACCTCTGTAGATCCCTGCATGACCTCTAGATCCTCACGTGACCTCTGTTGATCCTCAGGTGACCTCTGTGGATCCTCACGTGTCCTCTGTGGATCCTCAGGTGACCTCCGTGGATCCTCAGGTGACCTCTGTGGATCCTTAGTTGACCTCTGTGGATCCTCAGTTGACCTCTGTAGATCCTCACGTGACCTCTAGATCCTCACATGACCTCTGTGGATCCTCACGTGTCCTCTGTGGATCCCCAGGTGACTTCTGTAGATCCTCAGTTGACCTCTGTGGATCCTCACATGACCTCTGTGGATCCTCACGTGACCTCTGTGGATCCTCAGGTGACCTCTAGATCCTCACATGACCTCTGTGGATCCTCATGTGTCCTCTGTGGATCCTAAGTTGACCTCTGTAGATCCTCATGTGACCTCTAGATCCTCTAATGACCTCTGTGGATCCTCACGTGTCCTCTGTGGATCCTCAGGTGACCTCCGTGGATCCTCAGGTGACCTCTGTGGATCCTCAGTTGACCTCTGTGGATCATCAGTTGACCTCTGTAGATCCTCACGTGACCTCTAGATCCTCACATGACCTCTGTGGATCCTCACATGTCCTCTGTGGATCCCCAGGTGACCTCTGTAGATCCTCAGTTGACCTCTGTGGATCCTCACATGACCTCTGTGGATCCTCACGTGACCTCTGTAGATCCTCAGTTGACCTCTGTGTATCCTCAGTTGACCTCTGTGGATCCTCACAGGACCTCTGTTGATACTCATGTGACCTCTGTGGATCCTCAGGTGACCTCTGTGGATCCTCACATGACCTCTGTGGATCCTCAGGTGACCTCTGTGGATCCTCAGGTGACCTCTGTGGATCCTCAGTTGACCTCTGTAGATCCCTGCATGACCTCTAGATCCTCACGTGACCTCTGTTGATCCTCATGTGATCCTCTGTGATCCTCAGTTGACCTCTGTGGATCCTCAGTGACCTCTGTGGATCCTCAGGTGACCTCTGTGGATCCTCACATGTGACCTCTGTCCTCACGTGATCCTCAGTGACCTCTGTGGATCCTCAGGTGATCCTCTGTCTGATCCTCATGTTGACCTCTGTGTGATCCTCAGGTGATCCTCATGACCTCCTCATCCTCAGTGACCTCTGACCTGTTGATCCTCAGTTGACCTCTGACCTGATCCTCAGGTTGCCTCTGTGGATCCTCAGGTGACCTCTGTGATCCTCAGGTGACCTCTGTGGATCCTCAGGTGACCTCTGTGGATCCTCAGGTGACCTCTGTGATCCTCAGGTGACCTCTGTAGATCCTCAGACCTCATCCTCAGTGATCCTCAGGTGATCCTCTGTGGATCCTCAGTGATCCTCTGAGATCCTCACGTGACCTCTGTGATCCTCGTTGACCTCTGTGGATCCTCACATGACTTCTGTGGATCCTCAGGTGACCTCTGTAGATCCTTCACGTGACCTCTTTTGATCCTCAGGTGACCTCTGTTGATCCTCAGGTGACCTCTGTAGATCCTCAGGTGACCTCTGTGGATCCTCACATGACCTCTGTTGATCCTCAGGTGACCTCTGTAGATCCTCAGGTGACCTCTGTGGATCCTCACGTGACCTCTGTTGATCCTCAGGTGACCTCTGTGGATCCTCACGTGACCTCTGTTGATCCTCAGGTGACCTCTGTTGATCCTCAGGTGACCTCTGTTGATCCTCAGGTGACCTCTGTTGATGCTCAGGTGACCTCTATAGATCCTCAGGTGACCTCTGTGGATCCTCAGGTGACCTCTTTTGATCCTCAGGTAACTCAGGTGTTTGGGTTCACTCTGTGGATCCTCAGGTTACCTCTGTGGATCCTCAGGTGACCTCTGTTGATCCTCAGGTGACCTCTGTGGATCCTCAGGTGACCTCTGTGGATCCTCAGGTGACCTCTGTTGATCCTCAGGTGACCTCTGTAGATCTTCACGTGACCTCTGTAGATCCTCAGGTGACCTCTGTGGATCCTCACGTGACCTCTAGATCCTCACGTGACCTCTGTTGATCCTCGGGTGACCTCTGTGGATCCTCACCTGACCTCTGTGGATCCTCAGGTGACCTCTGTAGATCTTCACGTGACCTCTTTTGATCCTCAGGTGACCTCTGTTGATCCTCAGGTGACCTCTGTAGATCCTCAGGTGACCTCTGTGGATCCTCACGTGACCTCTGTGGATCCTCACGTGACCTCTGTTGATCCTCAGGTGACCTCTGTGGATCTCTGTTGATCCTCAGGTGACCTCTGTTGATCCTCAGGTGACCTCTGTTGATCCTCAGGTGACCTCTGTTGATGCTCAGGTGACCTCTATAGATCCTCAGGTGACCTCTGTGGATCCTCAGGTGACCTCCTTTGATCCTCAGGTAACTCAGGTGTTTGGGTTCACTCTGTGGATCCTCAGGTGACCTCTGTTGATCCTCAGGTGACCTCTGTAGATCCTCAGGTGACCTCTGTGGATCCTCACGTGACCTCTGTTGATCCTCAGGTGACCTCTGTGGATCCTCACGTGACCTCTGTTGATCCTCAGGTGACCTCTGTTAATCCTCAGGTTACCTCTGTTGATGCTCAGATGACCTCTATAGATCCTCAGGTGACCTCTTTTGGTCCCCAGGTGACCTCTTTTGATCCTCAGGTAATTCTGGGACTGCAGAATGAAGAGAAGGAGCACAGTTGATACAAATGTGTTGTTTCCAAGGGCGGAGAAGTTCTAATGGAGTGTCTCTTCAGCTGAAGGAGATGCTAACAGGCCGTGAAGGCGCTAGCTGAAATCAGCCCTGCAGCGCTGTGTTCATGCGTTACTGCATCCCTGCACTTGTGTGATCCCTCTCAGATCAGCAGAGTAATTCTCCCTGATTCGTTCCCAGTCACACAGATAAATGAGTCTGAATAAAAAACCCGGCAGGGGTCCAGGGGGGTCTGATGGCCTCCTGAAAGCCAAGGATCCACCTCTCTGCATGGCATCCCCTCCGCTGAATTACAATGAAGTCATGGAGCGTAGACAAGGAAGCTGAGATTAAAGTCTAAACTGGAGTGAAGACCATCTTCAGATCCGTCACACTGCTCCGTTCACTTCAAATTCACCTGTGAGTCTCAGACAGCAGCTACACTTTAATCTGCTGTTATTTATTCATCAGGGGTTAGGGTTAAGGGTTAGGGTTAGGGATTAGGGTTGGGGGTTAGGGTTAGGGGTTAGGGGTTAGGGTTAGGGGTTAGGGGATAGGGGTAAGGGGAAGGAGACTGAACCCAACCTCCCCTCATGCGGGAGGAGGGACGGGCACGGTCCATCCTCCAGCGTCCTCCCCCCCTCCTATATGAAAAAGCTTGTTGGGGTGGCGGTGGACCCTGAAAATAATGAGGTGCACGGGGACGCCCTCTGAGCCTCCCGTGTTGGACCACCGTCCACCCCCTGTCCTCCATAGACATGTTTTATTCTTTATTTAGTATTAAATTAAATTATTTTTATGATATATATAAAATAAATAAAATGACATTTAAAAAAATAAAACAAATTTGTTTTTTGATATAAAAATCAAAAGAAATGTGTGCCACAGCAGCAACGTTTCGACCTCCTGTGGGTCTTCCTCAGGCTAAGGCACACAATAAAAGTTTATCAGGCTTGAGCTGCGATGTGTCTGCCTTCACTGACCAGAACAGAACCAGAGTGGGAGGGGCTCTCCTTTTTAGACCCCTCCCCTTGGACTCACGTTGCTTTCAAATGTTGAAATTATAATCGCCTTTTTCCATTTCACTAATTTCAACTCTGGTAGTCCAAGTTTTATGAAATAAATGTTCTTTTAACCCCTATTTAATCTTATATCATGGATTTTGCATTTTCGAATCAAGTTTTATTCATAATTCATATTTTTAATTATTTTTTATTTTTAAATTTTTAAATCAATTTGTATATATTGTGTTTTTTTTTAATGACCATAAATTGAAGCTATGTTTTATAAAATAAATGTTCTTTTAACCCCCTATTTCATGTTATATCATGTTTCTATTTTTATTTTAATTTATTAATTTTTTTAAGCCATTTATATTGTATTTTTTTATTATCATCAATTGAGGGTAGGGTTGGGGGAAAGGATGGAGTTAGGGGTTAGGGTTAGGGGTTAGAGGTTAGTGTTAGGGATAGGGGTTAGGGGTTAGGGTTAGGGATAGGGGTTAGGGGTTGGGGGTTAGGGGTTAGGGTTAGGGATAGGGGTTAGGGGGGTTAGGGGTTAGGGGTTAAGGGGTTAGGGGGTTAGGGGTTTTAGGGATAGGGGTTTAGGGGTTAGGGGTTAGGGGTTAGGGGTTAGGGTTAGGGTTTTAGGGGTTAGGGTTAGGGTTAGGGTTAGGGTTTTAGGGTTCGGGTTTTGGGTTAGGGTTAGGGGTTTTTTCGGGTTAGGGGTTTAGGGGTTATCGGGGGGGTTAGGGTTTTTTTTTTTTAGGGGTTAGGGGTTTGGGGTTTTTTTTAGGGTTTTTAGGTTTTTTTTTTTTTTCGGGTTAGGGGGGTTTAGGGTTTTTTTTTTAGGGGTTCGTTTAGGGGTTAGGGGTTAGGGTTAGGGGTTAGGGGTTAGGGGTTAGGGGTTAGGTTGGGTTAGGGGTTAGGGGTTAGGGGTTAGGGGTTGGGGGGGTTAGGGTTAGGGTTTAGGGTTAGGGGTTAGGGGTTAGGGGTTAGGGTTAGGGGTTGGGGTTAGGGATTAGGGGTTAGGGGGGGTTAAGGGGTTAGGGTTTAGGGTTAGGGATAGGGGTTAGGGTTAGGGTTAGGGGGTATTAGGGGTTTGGTTAGGGTTAGGGGTTTAGGGTTATAGGGTTTTGGGTTTAGGGGTTTCGGGGTTAGGTTAGGGGTTAGGGTTAGGGTTAGGGGTTAGGGGGGTAGGGGTTAGGGGTAAGGGTTAGAGGTTAGGGGTTATTGATAGGGTTAGGGGTTAGGGTTAGGGGTTAGGCGTTAGGAGTTGGGATAGGGGTTAGGGTTAGAGGTTAGGGTTGGGGTTAGGGATAGGGATAGGGGTTGGGGTTAAGGGTTAGGGATAGGGGTTAGGGATAGGGGTTAGAGGTAAGGGTTAGGGGTTAGGCGTTAGGGGTTGGGATAGGGGTTAGGGTTAGAGGTTAGGGGTTAGGGTTGGGGTTAGGGATAGGGGTTAGGGTTAGGGGTTAGGGATAGGGGATAGGGGTTAGGGGTAAGGGTTAGGGGTTAGGCGTTAGTGGTTGGGATAGGGGTTGGGGTTAGAGGTTAGGGATAGGGGTTAGGGACAGGGGTTAAGGTTAGGGATAGGGGTTAGGGTTAGGGGTTAGGAGTTAGGGTTAGGGGTTAGGGTTAGGGGTTAGGAGTTAGGGTTAGGGATAGGGGTTTAGGGGGGTTAGGGTAAGGGGTTAGGGGTTAGGGGTTAGGGGTTAGGGGTTATTAGGGGTTAGGGGTTAGGGGGGTTTAGGGGTTAGGGTTACGGGTTAGGGGTTTGGGTAGGGGTTTTTGGGGGTTAGGTTAGGGGTTAGGGGTGTGGTTAGAGGGTTAAGGTTAGGGATAGGGGTTAGGGGTTAGGGTCAAGAATAGGGTCCTGCCCCCCGAGAGAGGCAGAAAAAGCACGGTCCATTCCCCGGGGAACCCGGCTCTGGTACCCCGTAGTACGTGTTCCTGTACGGAAGCGCCGACGTCTTCCGTACCGTACCTCTGTCCATTGATTGTACATGTTTTTTTGTGTTAATGTGTTGTGCTATGTTGTATGTTGTGGTGTATTTGTATATATGTATATATGCTATTTTTAAATATAATGAAATGAAATAAAATGAAATTTTGCTTTTACTTGTTTTTTTTTTTTAAAAAAAAATGAAATTGAATGAATTTATTCTCCAAAATAAAATAAAACCTGGAAAAAAAAAAATTTGTAAAAGTAAATCAAATCCTTTTTATAAACCACCCCCCCCCCAAAAAAAAAGAGAGAGAGCGGCAATATGTCTGTGCTATGCGCGACGTTTCGACCTCAATAGAGGTCTTCTTCAGGCTAGCACACACTAGGTCTTCTAATATGCACGTTCGTCTGCTTCAGTGGCTCGAGCAAGAATGAGTGAACTGAGCCTTGTGGCTCTATTTATACCCTTCCCTGTTTCTGAGTTAATTTCTGTTCCCAATCGCCTTTTTCTCAATCGCCTTTCTTATAAACTTTGATCTTTGTGCACTACAATTTGATAGCTAAAAATCAGATTTTTTCAAATATGAATAACAACATAAAGTTCTTTTAATATATGTGTTTGTTTTAATTTTTATACCATAATTTTAATGCCCAATATCCTATTTAGTGTTTTTTAAATGAATTCAATTAGAACTAGAGCTAGGGTTAGATTTGGGGAGGGGATTGGGCTTGGGGATAGGATGGGGTGGGGGTTAGGGATTCGGATAGGGTTGGGGTTAGGGTTAGGGTTAGGGTTAGGGGTAGGGTTGGGGTAAGGGTTAGGGTTGGGGTTAGGGTTAGGGGCTGGGTTAGGGTTTAGGGGTTAGGGTTAGGTTTAGGGTTGGGGTTAGGGGTTGGGATTTGGGTCGGGGTTAGGAGTTAGGGGTTAGGGGTTAGGGGTTAGGGGTTAGGGTTAGGGTTGGGGTTGGGTCGGGGTTAGGGTTAGGGTTAGGGTTAGGGGTTAGGGTAGGGTTGGGGGTAAGGGTTAGGGTTGGGGTTAGGGTTAGGGGCTGGGTGAGGGTTTAGGGGTTAGGGGTTAGGGGTTAAGGGTTTGGGTTTAGGGGTTGGGATTTGGGTCGGGGTTGGTAGGGTTAGGGTTTAGGGGTTAGGTTTAGGTAGGGTTAGGGGTTAGGGTATGGTTAGGGTTAGGGGTTTCGGGTTAGGGATAGGGGTTAGGGTTAGGGTTAGGGTAGGGTTAGGGTTAGGGATAGGGGTTAGGGTTAGGGTTAGGGTTAGGGTTTGGTTAGGGTAGGGTTTAGGGGTTAGGTTAGGGGTTAGGGGTTAGGGTTAGGGTAGTTAGGGGTTAGGGGTTAGGGGTTAGGGGTTAGGGATAGGGGTTAGGGGGGGTTAGGGGGGTTAGGGTTAGGGTTAGGGTTAGGGGTTAGGGGTTAGGGTTAGGTAGGTTAGGGGTTAGGGTAGGGGTTAGGTCTGGTTAGGTTAGGGTCCATGCTTTAGACAGTGGGGGTTAGGTTAGGTTCTGGTCATGTCTGGTTTCGCTCTTTTGGGGTGGGGTTGAGGGGTGGTGGGGGTGGGTGTGCTTATTTTCAGTGGGTGGGTCGGTGGGTGGATGTATGTGTGTGTGTGTGTGTGTGTGTGTGTGTGTGCATGTATGTATGAATGTGTGTCCGTGTATATGTTGTGGGTGGGCATTTGTATATGGGTTTGGGGGTGTTTCTGTGTTTTTAATCTTCCTGTTGTTCAGCACTTTGCGTTGCAATATGATTGTAGGAAAAGTGCTATATAAATAAAGTTTGATTGATTGATTGATTGATTAGGGGTTAGGGTTAGAGGTTAGGGGTTAGGGGTTAGGGATAGGGGATAGGGGTTAGGGTTAGAGGTTAGGGGTTAGGGATAGGGGTTAGGGTTAGGGTTGCTGTTAGGGTTAGGGATAGGGGTTGGGGTTGGGGTTAGGGTTAGAGGTTAGGGGTTAGGGTTAGGGTTGGGGTTAGGGTTAGAGGTTAGGGTTTTTTTGGAATGAAAATAAGTTGCACTAGCCTACTGTACTACAGGGAGGAAAATGGGGCAGTGGGAGCACAGTCATCTCGGTGCAGATAACCAGGACTCAAAAGCAAGATTCAAGGGATAGACAGAGGAAAAGTTATATTAGGGAAAAAAAAAAAATATATATATATATATATATATTAAAATAAGGTGAGATTTTTTATTTTACCTTTAATTAAATAGAGCGGACGGAGGAGGTGCAGCCAAGGGGTTAGTATAAATAGGATAAGAAACATTACAAAGTGCTAAAATAGTAAGTGCTATATAAAAAGTTCAAACGTTAGTAAAAACACAATATATTAGAAAAAAATGTTTTATAAGAACACACCATAAAAAAAGGAAATGGCTGGAGTTCCTCCGTTGAATATTTTACTAAAAGAAAGAAAAAAAAGAAGAAAAGAAAAAAAAATTAATAGTAAAAATGGGGTAAGTTGAAAGGGGTCTTTTCCCTGGGATGTGGGAAAATGGAGAAAAGGCAGCCATGGTTAGTAAATAAGACAAAAAAAATTTTATATAGAAATAAGTACTATATACTCAAGTTAAGTGCTTAAAAATAAGTGCTTAAAAACAAGTAAAAGTTAGAAAAACACATGCAAAGAATACTGCAAATAGGCTGCCTTCTTCTAGTATAGTCCCAGATCCAAGGTCAGGGGGGACAAAGTGCAACCGGGGGTAGAAGATTGATCCTTAGATAGATAATTCATCATTCAATCCCCCCGGTGCAGCAGTCCCCAGCCTGTGATCCAGATCCTCTCCGCCCTTTTCCTCTGTCCATCCGTCCAATGATCATTGTGTTCCAGACAAGTTATTGAAAGATATTTGAGGGAATGACATTGAAAATGCTGTACCAGATGGGTGTTGTGAATAAATGTATAAATGTTGTGAAAGTCGTGTATAAACAGAGTGTCTGGTTTCTCCAATATAAATTTTATTACATAAGTTGCAGGTGATAGCATAGACTGTATTGGTGGTTTGGATGGATGAGGAGCCTAAAATGGGATATTTATTTTTTGTGTAAGGATTATAAATGAATTTCTTTGTTTTGTAGAATTGACTGTATGGGAGAAGAGGGGATGGTTTATTGTCTGTGAAAAGTGATCTGACCAAAATGTCTTTGAAGGCTCGGATGTTTTCTAAAAGCAGATATGGGTCTGGTATGGTGAAGAGTTGGATAGATGGTTAGAATAACAGAGAAGTTGTGTTTAATGGTCTTATGTAGGTGAGTGATAGGGTGGGAAGAGGCGGACACAAAAGGGATAAGATGAGTAGGAGGGGGTTGAGGTGTTGATGTTGGGGGAGGAGGTAAGGAGGTAGGGATAGGGTTAGGATGGGGAGGAGGGGGAGAGGGTAAAGAAGACGGGGTAGGGTTAGGAGGGGAAAAGAGGGTTGGTTAGGGAAGCAGGTTAGGTTTGGGGAGGAAGAAGGGGGTTAAGGGGTAGGGTTAGGGTTAGGGTTAGGGGTTAGGGAGGAGGGATGGGGGAGGGGGTAAGGGGTGGGGTTAGGATTAGGGAGTGGAGATGTGGGAGGGGGTCAGAGGTTAGGGTTCGGGAGTTAGATATTGGGGGAGGGGGTAAAGTTAGGGTTAGGGTTAGGAGTAGAGATGGGGGAGGGGGTAAGAGGTAGGGTTAGGGTTGGGGAATAGAGATGGGGGGAGGGGGTAAGAGGGTGGGTTTCGGGTTCGGGGTAGGGGGGGGGGGGGTGGTGAGGTTGGGTTAGGGCTTCGGGAGTTGGAGCTGTGGGAGGGGTCAGCGGTTAGGGTTCGGGTTCGCTCATGGGGGCGGGGTCCGGGTGGGTTTCGGGTTCGGGTAGGGAGTCTGGGGGAGGGGGTAAGGAGTTTAGGGTAAGGGAGAGTCCAGAGGTTTGAGGGGTTTGGGTTTCGAAGAGGGTGGTGTTGCAGGGAGGGGAGAGGGGTCAGGAAGGGTGGGGAAGGTTAATAGGAAGGGGCTGGGGTTGAGAGAAGGGTCAGGATGGGGAATTGGACAGTGGTCTGGTGAGGAAGATCTAGAGACCTGGGCTGGAGAATACACTGAAAAGGAAGGGAGGGAAGGTGAGGTAGGTGGAGGATCTTGATTAAAGATAGGAGAGCGAGTGGGGAGAAGGGAGGCCAATGTAGTGTTTTTGATATATCTGAGAAAACGTTTGGAATATCCTCTATTGCGGAGAGCTGTGAATAGTGTGGATGTGGCCTGATGAAAATCTGTAATGTCTGAACTAATGCGATAAACACGAATAATTTGAGATTTTATTATGCCTTTGAATGTGTGTTTTGGATGACAGCTGGCTTATGGAGGAGGGCGGGAGTGTCAGTGGGTTTTGAAGTAGACTTTAGTTTTTATTGATTTTAAGGTGGAGGTGTGTAAGGCCTGAAGAGAAACTGTCGTGTCAAGGAAGTGAATTTGGACCGGGTCGATTGTATATTTGACTTTGATTAATGAATGGTGATTATTAAGAGTATCTATAAAAACAGAAAACCGTTGGAGGGATGTAGCCAAATACCAAAAATGTCATCCAGATAACGGAGGTAGATTAGGGGTTTTAATGAGCATTTCTGAAGGGCCTCCCTTTCCCACTCGCTCATATAAATGTTTGCGTAGGAGGGGGCAAACCTCTGGCCCATGGCCGTGCCGCTAATCTGCAAATAATGTTGATCGTTGAACAAGAAATCATTATTGTTTAGACAGAGTGCAATTAGTTGGATAAGTTCCTGATCTGGTCTGAGAGGGTCCGGGTTATTTTTAAAGGAATTTTGTATGGATTTTAAGCCTAATTGAGTGTCTATGTTTGTATATAAACTGTCAATGTCAATGGTGAATAGAAGTGCTGAAGGGGGTACAGTAAGAGGGCGCATGATGTCTAGGAAGTGTAAAGTGTCTTTGACATAACTGGGGTGTTGACTGGATAGTGATCCTAGAAAATGATCAATATATTGTGCCAGGTTATAAGTAGTACTGTTGCAATCAGAAACTATAGGGTGGCCGGGAGGAACCTCTAAGGGAATGGTCCAGGTACTTGGATCTTTATGGATTTTAGGAAGTAAATAAAAATACCGGGGTCGTGGGTTATTGGGTCCAAGTAGAAAGTCACGTTGTTTGGCCGAAATGTATTTCTTATTGTAGAGGGTATGGATAATGGGACGGAATGTTTGTTGGGTGTGAGGTTGAATTGAATGTTCTAATTTCTTGTAATATTTGCTATTATTAAGGTGTTTTTGGGCTTCATAGAGGTATTGCTGCTTATCCATTATGACTATTTTGCTGCCTTTGTCTGCGGGTTTGATGATAATATTTGGCTGTGTTTTGAGTTGTGTAAGGGCCCTGCGCTCGGCCCTTGACAGGTTATCCTTAGACTCTGTCGAGGGCCGAAAGTTATGCAGGGCCCGTTCATTTGTACGGATTAGGCTATGGATGTATGGGTGAATGGTAAACGGAGCCTGTCGTGAGTTCTGGTTAGGGTGGAAATAATCAAAAAGTTTAATGCATCTATGGAAAAGTTGAAGGTCCCTTTGAAGTTCCTCCCGGTCTAAGCGGGACGGCCATGGGACAAAAGAGAGTCCCCTCTCCAGTAAATGGTATTGGGGCAGGGAAGGGGTGAATAAAGTAGAAAGATTTAAGACATTGAAATCTTTGCTCCAGCCCAGGTCTCGTGGGGAAAGTGTGGGGGGGATCGGTTTGGTTTTTTGGTTCATTTTAAATTTAGTTGTGAAGTCCAGTTCTCAAAGATCTGTTTAGCTGTAGCGGGTGTCCAGTGTATGTTGTCTTTCTCGGTCATGAAAAGGTATGTTGTCTTTCTCGGTCATGAAAAGGTCGTGAGGGATTTCTAAAAGTCCAGGGAATGGGGTGACCATGGTGTTGTTAACGTATTTGAGATTGCTTCGTTGTGTGGGGGTGAGTTTGGATGAAAAGTTCATAGCCGGAAAGTAACCCTCTGCATTGGGAAGGCCGTCCTACTAACCCGAAAGAGACTTTTGAGTTGTTTTGTAGTTGTCTGCTTGGGGTCCTGGTTCATATTGTTGATTCCAATAGAAAATATGACAATTTTCACATCTGGGTATGGGATTGTTTTCTGACAAATTTTGAGGAAATGATAAACGTTAGCACCGGGGTAGCTGTCCAGCTGGATTTGGCTGTAGTTGTGAGGTGGAATGCGGTTAATATTTGAGTCTCCTAATATCAGGACTGGTTTCTTGGCTTTAAAAGACCAGTCCTGGATTTTGTGTCTGGGACGAGCTATATGGTAGGTGGGTTTGAAGAGTTGAGTAGGGGTATTAACCTGTGGAGGAGGTAGGGTAGTAGGAAGGGATTGGGTAGAAGATGAGCAGGTAACGGTTAATGGAGGGTGAATAGGAGGGTCAAAGGTACAAGGGGAGTGAATGGAGAGGTCTTGTAGGAGAGGAGAGAGTGGAGGGGAAGGGAAAAGGGTCAAAGGTGGTGGCAGGGAGGTATTAAGATCAACAGGGGAGGGTTGATGGATTGTGTTAGATGAGGGTGCTTGATCTGGAGTAGGTGAGAGCTGCAATGGTGGGGTGAGTGATAGTGTAGGATCTATCAGAGGAGAGGGGACCGAGTAGGTCTCCACACGGAGGAGAGCAGAGGGCTCAGACCGGGTTAGGTTTTGGTCATGATTAACCATTCTGAGCCCTGTTGTCATCATCGCCTGTTTGCTCCGTGGGGAGGCCCCCCGGCCCCCAGGTGGCAACAGAGATTCTGAAGACTGTTGGGAGAGGGAGAGAATGTTATCAGGTAATTTAACAGCAATATCGGAGATGGATCTGGTGAAGATGGGGGGTGAGGGTAGGGGATGTACCAAAGAAGGAGGCGGATGAAGCTCTACTTAGGGGTTAGGGTTAGGGATAGGGGTTAGGGTTGGGGTTAGGGTTAGGGTTGGGGTTGGGGTTAGGGTTAGGGATAGGGGTTAGGGTTAGGGAGGGGTTAGGGGTTAGGATTAGGGGTTATTGGGTTAGGGTTAGGGATTAGGGGTTAGGGATAGGTTTAGGGGTTGGGGTTAGGGGTTAGGGGGTTAGGGTTAGGGTTAGGGAGATTAGGGTTAGGGTTCGGGGGGTTAGGGGTTAGGGGTTAGGGTTAGGGTTGGGGTTGGGGTTAGGGGTTAGGGGTTTGGTTTGGGGTTAGGGTTAGGGTTTTAGGGTTAGGGTTAGGGGTTAGGGTTAGGTGGGTTAGGGTTAGGGGTTTGGGTTAGGGATTAGGGTTGGGGTTCGGGTTAGGGATTCGGGGTTAGGTTAGGTCGGGGTTAGGGTTTCGGGGTTCGGGTTAGGGTTGGGTTCGGGTTAGGGTTAGGGTTTGGGTTGGGTTCGGGTTCGGGTTTGGGTTATTGGTTCGGGTTCGGGATTAGGGGTTGGGTTAGGGGGGGGGGTTCGGGGTTCGGGTTTCGGGTTAGGGTTCGGGTTCGGGTTCGGGGTGGGTTAGTTAGGGTTAGGGTTCGGGTTCGGGTTTGTTTTCGGGTAGGGGTTAGGGGGGTTAGGGTTAGGGATTAGGGTTTAGGGTTAGGGTTAGGGTTAGGGGTTAGGGTTAGGGATAGGGTTGGGGGTCAGGGTCAGGGTCAGGGTTAGCTGGGGTCCTCCTTACTACAGGAGCTGCTCATCAGTCCTTCATTCACTTATAGGCCATAAAAGCAGTTTATTGATCAGGAACATACAGATCTGTCTTAACACAATGCCACTAGGAAAAGACATCAGCAGTGTTCTTAGTGAAAACTTTAAGAGCCTTTTATTGGATTTTTATGATGAAAGAACTCGGTGGTCTTTCTCTGAGCTGCTTCAGTCTCTGAGTCTCTCAGACCCCCCACATCTACAGGATTTAAATCATTCCTAAACAAACAGATGTTTTTTATTTGGTCCACATCTGTGGGATGATCTGAAGACTTGAGGACAAACTTGACTGAAACACGAAGACAAACTGATGAGTGTCAAAGCTCTTAGATGGGTTAGGGTTAGATGCTCAGATGTTGAAACAGACATTTGACCATTTCATGAAAACATCAGCTCATTCTGATTTTGATGGCAGCAGCACATCTGTAAACACCTGGAACAGGCTGATGTTCATCACTGTGGAGCATCTCCTCTTCTAACATCTGTCTGTAAACATCTGGAGGTGAGGAGACCAGCTGATGGAGTTTTAGTAGAGGAATGTTGTCCCATTCTGGTCTGGTGGAGGATTCTAGCTGCTCAACTGGATCTTTGGTTTTCTGATGTTCCAGATGTTTCCTACTGGTGGAAGCTCTGAGGAGGACACATCTGGAGCTTCATCAGTCCAGCTGAAGGTGTTTCACTGAGACGTGGCTGCAGGAGCATCTTCAGACTCTAGCGTCTCTCTGACTGATCTCAGACCATCAGGGAGGACAGAGACATGAAGAGGAGCAGAAGAAAAAAAGGTGGTGGAGCTGCAGTGGTGGTCACCAGCAGATGGTGTCATCCAGGACATGATACTGAGGAACATGGTTTCTGCAGCTGGATGTCGACCTGTCAGCTGTGACTTTCTGTCATTATCATCTACAGAGGTCACCAGTGTTGTTGTAGTGACAGTTTCCATCCCTCCATCACCTGGAGACCACGCTGACTGTGACATCATCAGGTCTGCTGTTGCTAAGCTACAGACACAACAACCCAGCTGGTTCCTGGATGTTCCTGCTGGTTTCAACCACGTCTCTCTGACTCATTTCCAACGGTTCAACAGTTTCACTGCTCCACCAGAGAGAAGAAAATGTTCGATCTGTTTTCTGGAAACATCAGAGATGCATCCAGCTCCTTTGGTCCAGACAGATCATCACCTGGTTCATCTCCTCCACCTATAAATTATCATCCAGAGAACCTGAGACCAGAAGGACTGAAGAGGAGGAGGTCACAGGAAGATGAAGAACCTCTGTGGAGGTGATGTAGAGGCTCCAGACTGGGATGAACTCTGAACCAGGTGGAGACGACATCAATGTCATGACTGAGTTACTGACTACACCAACATCATCTCCACCAGAACAGAGAGGAGCTCCACCAGGAACAAACCCTGGACCACCAGATGTCCTGTAGGTCCTGTAGCTCCTGCTGGTGGGCTACAAGTATCAATGCTTTGAAGAACCCTCACGTTGTAAATGTGGTGGGAACTAAAGAGAACTCCTGTTACATAAATGAGATGTTCCGCCCTCATAGAAGGTAAACACTGAGCAGCACACCTGAGCTGGATCATGTGGACACCTGTGCTGGATCATGTGGGGCTGTCAAGCTTGTTGCTCTTCCTGAGACTGAGACGGTTCTACAGCAGAGCCTCCAGGACAGGGGTGGAACTCTCCTCCTACTGGAGCTTTACTGGCAGTGATGCAGCAGATGAGTCATAGGTCTGTAAATTCCTCAGGATCTGTGCTCACACATCAGTCACTCAGCACTCAGGTGAGAACTCAATCTTTCCTACCTTTAAACATCCACCACGCCAAGAATCTGGCAGTTGGAGCTTCAGGCGTCTGTACCTGGTCAAGTTCCCAGTCTGGGAATGAAGAAGAGCATTCAACCTCACTGTTTTCAAGACTAACTGATCAGGACAAAACCTTCTGTGATGTCACGCAGCACTTTTCAACAAGTGGATTGACCTTCTAAACTGTGATTAAAACTTAAAGCTCATATGTAGCGTTGTTCTGTTAGCTAGACTCAGAGGTACCAGTTCTGGGTTGTTCTGGACGGGTTCAGAGGTGAAGCTCATATGTACTGTTGTTCTGTTAGCTAGACTCAGAGGTACCAGTTCTGGGTTGTTCTGGACGGGTTCAGAGGTGAAGCTCATATGTACCGTTGTTCTGTTAGCTAAACTCAGAGGTACCAGTTCTGGGTTGTTCTGGACGGGTTCAGAGGTGAAGCTGACTTCAATATAGGACGAGGTGTTATAGTCCCTACTTAATCATGGCAAATAAAAAGAACAATAATTGGAGTGGGATTAGGCCTGATGAACATGCGGCGCAACCAGCACAACACATCATCAGTTGTGTGCCCTGGCATCACTGGGTGTTTCGGCCACTTTGTCACAATACACCCTCTGCCAAGGTTGGCCCACCACAGGGTGATCAAGCCTGGGTGTGAGTTGTGCTGTGGCACCGCATGGTCAGCTTGCCGCCCATGTTGTGTCCCTCCGTTTCAGCCACAGCCAGTGACTACTTTGCTCTGCTACAGAGGCCAGTTCTTTCAATGCCCTCCGCTGAGCCTGCCCTCTGAAGCCCACTTCCTTCAGGAGTTTTGTGGTCGTTCTGGCCACAAAGCCTCTGCAGCCCACCTCCACTGGACACACCTTCACATTCCACCCCCGCTCCTCCGCTTCAGCTGCCAGGTCAGCGTAGCGCAGTCTCTTCCTCTCATACGCCTCATCGATTGCCTCCTCCCAGGGGACTGTGAGTTCCACGATAAAGACACTCTGGCTTGATCTTGACCATAATACCAGGTCTGGGCGCAAGTTGGTTACTGCGACTTCGGGTGGAAAGATGAGCCTCTGACTGAGGTCCACCCGCATTTCCCAGTCCCGGGCTGCAGACAGTGGTTCCGTCTCAGCCGGAGTTATCTTAGTTCCCCTTTTTGTCCCTTCCCGAACAAAGGCCGTTTTCCATGGGACAGCTGTCTGTGGGTTTGGAGGCAGGGCATTGACAGTTACCCTCTTGCTCTCAAATTTAGCCGCCAGGCTCTTCAGCACTTGATTATGGCGCCAGGTATATCTACCTTGCGTAAGGCTAACCTTGCACCCCACCAGGATGTGCTTTAGACTTGCTGGGGCTGAACACAGGGGACAGGCTGTTCCTCTCCAAACCAGCGGTGTAAGTTGGTTGGAGAGGGCAGGGACGTCATACGTGGCTCTTAAGATGAAACTCAGCCTGTTAGCCTCCATGCTCCACAAGTCGTTCCATGTGATTTTCCTCATCTCCACACCCTCCCACCTCATCCAACGGCCTTGCTGTGCTTGGGAGACTGCCTTAGCACACCTGGCTGCTTCCTCCTGACGGCGCACTTCCTCCACTACCATGTGCCGTCGTTCAGCTGGAGTGGCCTTTTGCCAAGTAGGTGTTGTTTTTTCCATGCCCAGGCCACCCCGGCCATGCTGGACATGGCCTACTATATCCCGGTGCCTGAGGGCGGTCTTTGCCACTGCCACAGCTGCTGCTGGCTTCCACTTCCCCTCCCTGTAGCCAGTGTTGGGCAGCTCCTCTGACTAAAGGATCCCGGGATTCAGTGAGGGTCATTTCCAGTCTTACCTTGGCACATTTATACTCTTCCACCAGGCTTGAGACTGGGAGGAGAGGGCACCATTTCCATACAGGCCTATGCTGCTGAGACAAACGCGGCAGTCCTAGCCACTTCCTCACCTGCGCGTTCACCAACCTTTCCAGGCGGCTGGCATGGGATAGCGTGACCTCGTAGATGGAAATTGGCCACATGAGACGGGGCAGCAGTCCAAACTGAAGGCACCACAGTTTCAACTTTCCAGTAGAGAGGTGTTATTGATCTTTCTGATGCCACTGACGGTATCATGCCTGAGTTGTTCCACCTGCTTAACGTCCTTGAGCTCTGCGCTGTACCAGCGACCAGACTTTTCACTGGCTTCTCTCAGAACAGTTGGTATTGGCTCGTTATTGACGTGGAACCTCTCACTAGCAAGCTGGCCTTTAACAATGGAGATGCTGCGGGATTTACTTGATTTGATCTCCATCCGTGCCCATTGAATGTTTTCCTGGAGCTTCCCCAACAGGCGTTTGGTGCATGCACTTGTGGTTGTTATCGTGTCATGTCATCCATGTACGCCCTGATTGGAGGAAGACGCAACCCGTTCTTCAGCCGTTCCCCTCCAACCACCCATCGCGATGCCTGATGATGAGCTCCATCGCCATGGTGAATGCCAGTGGGGAAATGTGCAGCCCGCCATTATGCCTACTTCAAGGTGCTGCCAGGCAGTTGTATTAGCCTGTGCTGTCACGCAGAACTGCAGATCTTGGAAGTATGCTCTGACCAGCCTTGTGATGACCTCTGGGACTTGGAAGAACTTGAACGCTGTCCACAATAGCTCATGAGGCACCGACCCAAAGGCATTGGCAAGATCTAGAAAGACCACACGTAAGTCTTTCTTCTCCTTCCTAGCTGTCTGTATCTGGTTCCAGATGATGTTTGTGTGCTCCAGACAGCCTGAGAACCACTTATGCCTGCTTTCTGCACTGTGGTGTCGACAAAGTTGTTCTTCTGTAGGAACGCCGAGAGCCTCTGAGACCACAACACTGAAGAATAACTTTCCCTCTACGTTCAGAAGACCAATTTGGCGGAATTGGTCAATGGCTGAGGCATCCTTCTCTTTGGGAATCAGGATCCCTCCCGCCCTACGCCAAGCCTTTGGAATAATTCCTTTTTCCCATGCCACCTTCATCAACTTCCAGAGGTACCGCAAGACCCCAGGTGTGTTCTTATAGAACCTATTATGGGACGCCATTGGGCCCAGGGGCTGATGCAGCTCTTGCTCGCCTTACTGTGCTTTCAATTTCGCTCCATGTAGGGGGTCCTGTTTCCATCTGGTGCTCAGCTGACTGGATTGGTGGCATGTCACTCGGAATGCTGGCTGGTACATGCCTCTGGCTGTCGGAGTAGGTCTTTCTCAGGTGTTCCTCTAGTTCCCTTATGGGTGCTTTGAGGGTCCCGGATTTCTCCTTGACAAAGAGGGCCTTGACAAAGCTGTAGGGATCTCTGTAGAAGGCGGGTCCTTGCTCGCTCCTTCTTCTTGTGTTGTTTCCTCAGGCATTCAGCTTCGCAATACAGTCAGGCGTTGTTTAATGTCTGCCTGTAGTGCATCCAGACCCTTCCTCTCTCCTTCCGCAGCCTTCTTCCACTGCTTTCTCAGAGATCTTCTGTCCTTCACAAGCCTATCAATCTCACGTTGTCTCCTGGATTGGGGACGAGCTGGTTCCTTTCGTACCTTATGGTTCCCGCTTTTCACTCCAAATCTCTCTGCGCCATAAGTATAGATGGTTTCCCCCCAATTTTGTCCAGCTTCCTCTCCATACCTCCTTTCAGACCTTCCAGCAGGTGGACAATGTCTGTATTGATGGTCTCCCACTCCTTTTTCTGGCAGGATTTGGGCCACAGGATTCGAGGCCTTCGTCCCTCCATCTTCCTCTCTACTGCCGTCTGTAGCTGGATGAGCTCCGGGCTCACATCCACAGGTGAATTCATGCCTGTTTGCGCTTCGTCTGGGGTTCTGATACCATTTGGACTGTGGTGAGTTTCCTGCCACTGGGCTTCATTCGACTGATTTGCCCTACTCTAAGAAATAGTGGTCAAGGCGAGGCCCCTCGCTGGGCTCTCTCAGGCATTTTTTCAGTCCTGATGGATCTTGAGACCCTTCTCTGATGTCACTTTTTTTCCAACCACAGATGCAGTTCCGTAGCTGTGTCCTGCCAAAGCCTTTGGCTCCTTGCTTGCCGTACTGATTATCTTTCTCGTTGTCCTTTCCATTGCATGGTCGTTACCGTGTGATCCGTCAATGAGTCATCTTCCGCCCCCGCTCTCGCAGACTCCAGGGGTATTTTTCCTTTGAACTTTCTGTAGCAACTTGGGTGGAACCGACTCACTATCTAGTGATCGGCTCCTGCCAACATGGGTAGCTAGCCCATGCAGCCCCGGCGGGGTCTATTCCCTCCTGCCAGCAGTCTCTCCAGGCCGTCACCAGGTCTTTCCCGGTTGTCATCCTGCTCTTTCGCAGCGGTCACTGGTTTGACACAGTCATCAGACTTCAATATAGGACGAGGTGTTATAGTCCCTACTTAATCATGGCAAATAAAAAGAACAATAATTGGAGTGGGATTAGGCCTGATGAACATGCGGCGCAACCAGCACAACACATCATCAGTTGTGTGCCCTGGCATCACTGGGTGTTTCGGCCACTTTGTCACAATACACCCTCTGCCAAGGTTGGCCCACCACAGGGTGATCAAGCCTGGGTTGTGAGTTGTGCTGTGGCACCGCATGGTCAGCTTGCCGCCCATGTTGTGTCCCTCCGTTTCAGCCACAGCCAGTGACTACTTTGCTCTGCTACAGAGGCCAGTTCTTTCAATGCCCTCCGCTGAGCCTGCCCTCTGAAGCCCACTTCCTTCAGGAGTTTTGTGGTCGTTCTGGCCACAAAGCCTCTGCAGCCCACCTCCACTGGACACACCTTCACATTCCACCCCCGCTCCTCCGCTTCAGCTGCCAGGTCAGCGTAGCGCAGTCTCTTCCTCTCATACGCCTCATCGATTGCCTCCTCCCAGGGGACTGTGAGTTCCACGATAAAGACACTCTGGCTTGATCTTGACCATAATACCAGGTCTGGGCGCAAGTTGGTTACTGCGACTTCGGGTGGAAAAGATGAGCCTCTGACTGAGGTCCACCACATTTCCCAGTCCCGGGCTGCAGACAGTGGTTCCGTCTCAGCCGGAGTTATCTTAGTTCCCCTTTTTGTCCCTTCCCGAACAAAGGCCGTTTTCCATGGGACAGCTGTCTGTGGGTTTGGAGGCAGGGCATTGACAGTTACCCTCTTGCTCTCAAATTTAGCCGCCAGGCTCTTCAGCACTTGATTATGGCGCCAGGTATATCTACCTTGCGTAAGGCTAACCTTGCACCCCACCAGGATGTGCTTTAGACTTGCTGGGGCTGAACACAGGGGACAGGCTGGTTCCTCTCCAAACCAGCGGTGTAAGTTGGTTGGAGAGGGCAGGACGTCATACGTGGCTCTTAAGATGAAACTCAGCCTGTTAGCCTCCATGCTCCACAAGTCGTTCCATGTGATTTTCCTCATCTCCACACCCTCCCACCTCATCCAACGGCCTTGCTGTGCTTGGGAGACTGCCTTAGCACACCTGGCTGCTTCCTCCTGACGGCGCACTTCCTCCACTACCATGTGCCGTCGTTCAGCTGGAGTGGCCTTTTGCCAAGTAGGTGTTGTTTTTTCCATGCCCAGGCCACCCCGGCCATGCTGGACATGGCCTACTATATACTCATATGTACTGTTGTTCTGTTAGCTAGACTCAGAGGTACCAGTTCTGGGTTGTTCTGGACAGGTTCAGAGGTGAAGCTCATATGTACCGTTGTTCTGTTAGCTAGACTCAGAGGTACCAGTTCTGGGTTGTTCTGGACGGGTTCAGAGGTGAAGCTCAGCATGGCTACCTGAAGCAGCTTCCGTCACCTTCAACTGAAGGCTGCGAGCCAGAGCTAACAGGACAGAGAGCCAGGTAGCCTCCAGCCCTGAACCCTCTCAGGCCAACCTGGACTGGGAGTGACCCGTCTACGCTGACCTGGACACTGGACCAGGTTGGCTCAGGGGGTTCCTACCAGAAGCTGGTGACCAGGGTCCGGCCCCTGTTTGGACAGGTTCCTTCAAAATGAATGGAAACTAATGTGAGATAGCATCATAGCTTAGCATGGAACTGTATGGTATGGTGGTCAACAGAGGACCTGCCCCCCCCCCCCCCCCACCCCCCCCCCCCCCCCCCCCCCCCCCCCCCCCCCCGTCATCATTAAACCTGAGCTTGTCGAGCTAATTGAGTGTGTGTGTTCTGTAGCCCCTGACAGAACCGGGCCCTTGGTGCCTGGATAACGAGCCGCTGGCCTGACAGGTGACAGGTGTGTGGATGTCTGGTATCTGGTTCCCAGCCCCCTCTACAGTAAACAGCCCCCCCCCCCCCACCTCCACTGTGGGGGACAGAGGGGGTGCATGTTTGATGCTATTAATCCCTGAAAAGGCTTATCCCACTGAAATAATTAATCAGGAACCATTTGGGCTTCATCTTCACCTTTTCTCCTCAGACCAGCGACCAGCGCCGATCAGATGGATTTAATGAAACACGACTATAAAGGAAGCTAATTAACTCAAACCAGCAGAGATCGCTGGAAACGGCTGCTTCCTCTTAAACGCTCCTCACAGATTATTAGCTTTCATTACGAGGCTAATGTAGCAAGCATTTTTATTCCAATTAATCTGAAATGAAAGAGGAAATGATGTGGCCCATAATGGCGGGGGAGGGTCAGACGTTGCCAAGGTTACCATGAGTACAGACAGGGCCGTGCCAGATGTTTATGGGCCTCCAGCGGCCCAGTTACATCACATATATCACAACCTCGCCGTCAAATCTGAATCTTTGTCAAATTTCACAAAGACTTTCTGTCTTAAAATAACGACATTTACAAAGTTGCAACTTTTTCACAAAAATTCCATACTGTTTCATGTAAAACTATGATTTTCTGAAGAACTTCATGTTTTGATCGCAAAAAATAAAAATTTTGGTTATAAAATCACAACTTGCAAAAATACAACTTTTAAACTTTTTGACACAAAATTATGACTTTATCCTGAAAAATTGTTTATTTGTATAATAGAAACTTTATGTCCTAAAGTCACAGATTTATGATGTAATATTCACAATAGCACAACTTTTAGTCTTAAAGTTTTGGTAAAAAAAAAAAAAAAAGTTCAGAATGGAATTTTTGGTTGTTTTGATTTAGTCTTTTAGTCATAAAATCACATTGTTGTACAAGTCAGGAATTTTTAATTTAATATTAAAACTTTTTGTTTGACTTTAGCCAAAATGCAGCTTTCTAACATTCAATTACGACTTTACATCCTAAAATCACAAATTATCCTGTAAAATCAGAATGTTTCCAATATCACAAGTCTTTGTTGTAAAAAAAACATTTTTCAGAAAATTTCAAATTTTACAAAATGACAATTTTATTTCACATCAAATCACATTTTTTGTCATAAAATCATGAAATTTGTAAAACTGATTTTTTTGTCGTTAAATTGCGATCTCTGTAGAACTGCATGTTTTGGTGGCTAAAAGCACATTTTTGTTTGTTAAACAAACAAAACAATAAAAAACTAAAATAAAACTTGCAAATTTGCAAACTTTTCATTTAAAATTAAAACTTTTTGTAGTTAAAATAGACTTTTCCCGAATCACTGGCTTAAATGTATTGTAACTAAAATTATAACTTTTTAAAAATTGTGAGTTTTGGGCCGCCCTGGTAGCGCAGTGGTTAGGGCAGGCGGCCCATATACAGAGGCTGCAGTTCTCATGCGGCTAGTTGCGAGTTCAACTCCCGGCTCGTCGACCCTTTGCCCATGTCTTCCCCGTTCTCTCTGCCCCCCTTCCTGTCTCTCTCTACTGTGAATAAAGGCCACTAGTGCCGAAAAAAATTGTGAGTTTTTTCCAAAATCGCAACTTTTTGTCATAAAAAGCAATATTTTTGTAATATTTTGCAAAAATCACTGCTATTTGACAAACTATATGGAGTTTAAAGTCTCCAGCACGTTGTTCATTGTGACATCTGGGCTGGTCCTGTTAGTAGACCCTTCAGAGGTCCTTATCTTTGAACCACATGTGGACCAGGTCAGACTTCATAGAAGTAGAACTGATCCAACATCAAGCAGAAATGTGCTGGTTATCTGGGCCTGGTGTGGAATCCACGGTCCACTCAGCGACTGGGAGGTGTCCGTCAGACCCGTATCGTGAGCCCTCCACCACCAGGAGATATGAGCTGCTTCTACTGGAAAACATGGTGGTTCTCCACCATTATGGCCAGACGGCTCCACTTTGGTCTCATCTGTTCAGATCGTGAAATCTTTGATGGAAACAGAAGTGATTTTGTGCAATCAGGATATGACATCATCTCATATTGATTGCTAACATTCAGAACCACAGTTGACATGAAGGGAAAGACCAACACGGGCCTGGAGAGCTGGACCAGCCATCCCCCGCTGCACCTCCTCTGAGATGGTGGGGGCCCTGAGTGGTCCCCGGGGGGCCATGACAGGAGGTAGGACCAGTCAAGCAGCACCACATGGGGACCTACCGGGCCACTGGAGAACACATGTAATTGTCTCTGGATGCTCGTTAGGAGCTGTCATTAATGAGGATGGATTGGCTGGCGGGTACCAGCAGGCGGGTACCAGCAGGCGGGTACCAGCAGGCGGGTACCAGCGGGCCAGTCAGCGGGCGGGTCAGCGGGAGGACAGCAGGAGGGTCAGGTGAAGCAGTTGGTCTTTCCCTTCATGTCAACTGTGGTTCTGAATGTTAATCAATATGAGATGATGTAATATCTTGACTGCACAAAATCACTTCTGTTTCCGTCAAAGATTTGACAATTTAGAAACAAACCCAACAACCATTTCATCAAAATGACCAAGTTGATAGGAATGAGGAGTCCGACCTGTTTGACTCGACTGACTGGCTACAGGCTTTGACTGGTCCTGTGAGCAGACCAAGGTCTGGACTGGTCCTGTTAGCAGAACAGGGTCTGGACTGGTCCTGTTAGCAGACCAGGGTCTGTCTGGTCCTGTTAGCAGACAGTTAGCAGACCAGGTCTGGACTGGTCCTGTTAGCAGACCAGGGTCTGACCAGGGTCCTGTTAGAGACCAGGGTCTGGACTGGTCCTGTTAGCAGACCATGGTCTGGACTGGTCCTGTTTAGCAGCAGACCAGGTCTGGACTGGTCCTGTTAGCAGACCAGGTCCTGGACTGGACTGGTCCTGTTAGCAGACCAGGGGGCATCTGGACTGGTCCTGTTAGCAGACCAGGTCTGGACTGGTCCTGTTTTAGCAGACCAGGGTCTCTGGACTGGGCTGGGGTCCTGTTAGCAGACCGGGGTCTGGACTGGTCCTGTTAGCAGACCAGGGTCTGGACTGGTCCTGTTAGCAGACCGGCATCTGGGCTGGTCCTGTTAGCAGACCAGGGTCTGGACTGGTCCTGTTAGCCAGACTGGTCACCAGGTCTGGACTGGTCCTGTCAGCAGACCAGGCATCTGGACTGGTCCTGTTAGCAGACCAGGGTCTGGACTGGTCCTGTTAGCAGACCAGGGTCTGTACTGGTCCTGTTAGCAGACCAAGGTCTGGACTGGTCCTGTTAGCAGACCAGGGTCTGGACTGGTCCTGTTAGCAGACAAGGGTCAGTACTGGTCCTGTTAGAAGACCATGGTCTGGACGGTCCTGTTAGCAGACCGGCATCTGGACTTGGGTCCTGTTAGCAGACCGGGGTCCTGGAGACTCTGGACTGGTCCTGTTAGCAGACCAGGGTCTGGACTGGTCCTGTTAGCAGACCAGGGTCTGGACTGGTCCTGTTAGCAGACCAGCGTCTGGACTGGTCCTGTTAGCAGACCAGGGTCTGGACTGGTCCTGTTAGCAGACCAGGGTCTGGACTGGTCCTGTTAGCAGACCAGGGTCTGGACTGGTCCTGTTAGCAGACCAGGGTCTGGGCTGGTCCTGTTAGCAGACCAGGGTCTGGACTGGTCCTGTTAGCAGACCAGGGTCTGTACTGGTCCTGTTAGCAGACCAAGGGTCTGGACTGGTCCTGTTAGCAGACCAGGGTCTGGACTGGTCCTGTCAGCAGACCAGGGTCTGGACTGGTCCTGTCAGCAGACCGGCATCTGGGCTGGTCCTGTTAGCAGACCAGGTCTGGACTGGTCCTGTCAGCAGACCAGGGTCTGGACTGGTCCTGTTAGCAGACCAGGGTCTGGACTGGTCCTGTTAGCAGACCAGGGTCTGGACTGGTCCTGTTAGCAGACCAGGGTCTGGGCTGGTCCTGTCAGCAGGCCAAGTTCTGGACTGGTCCTGTTAGCAGACCAGGGTCTGGGCTGGTCCTCCTGTTAGCAGACCAGGGTCTGGACTGGTCCTGTTAGCAGACCAGGGTCTGGACTGGTCCTGTCAGACCAGGGTCTGGACTGGTCCTGTTAGCAGACCGGCGTCTGGACTGGTCCTGTCAGCAGACCAGGGTCTGGACTGGTCCTGTCAGCAGACCGGCATCTGGGCTGGTCCTGTTAGCAGACCAGGGTCTGGACTGGTCCTGTTAGCAGACCAGGGTCTGGACTGGTCCTGTTAGCAGACCAGGTCTGGACTGGTCCTGTTAGCAGACCAGGGTCTGGACTGGTCCTGTTAGCAGACCAGGGTCTGGACTGGTCCTGTTAGCAGACCAGGGTCTGGACTGGTCCTGTTAGCAGACCAGGGTCTGGACTGGTCCTGTCAGCAGACCAGGGTCTGGACTGGTCCTGTTAGCAGACCAGGGTCTGGACTGGTCCTGTTAGCAGACCAAGGGTCTGGACTGGTCCTGTTAGCAGACCAGGGTCTGGACTGGTCCTGTTAGCAGACCAGGCATCTGGGCTGGTCCTGTTAGCAGACCAGGGTCTGGACTGGTCCTGTTAGCAGACCAGGGTCTGGACTGGTCCTGTTAGCAGACCAGGGTCTGGACTGGTCCTGTTAGCAGACCGGCGTCTGGACTGGTCCTGTTAGCAGACCAGGGTCTGGGCTGGTCCTGTTAGCAGACCAGGGTCTGGACTGGTCCTGTTAGCAGACCAGGTCTGGACTGGTCCTGTTAGCAGACCAGACCCAGGGTCTGGACTGGTCCTGTTAGCAGACCAGGGTCTGGACTGGTCCTGTTAGCAGACCAGGGTCTGGACTGGTCCTGTTAGCAGACCAGGGTCTGGACTGGTCCTGTTAGCAGACGGGCATCTGGGCTGGTCCTGTTAGCAGACCAGGGTCTGGACTGGTCCTGTTAGCAGACCGGGTCTGGACTGGTCCTGTTAGCAGACCAGGGTCTGGACTGGTCCTGTTAGCAGACCGGCATCTGGACTGGTCCTGTTAGCAGACCAGGGTCTGGACTGGTCCTGTTAGCAGACCAGGTCTGGACTGGTCCTGTTACTGGTCCTGTTAGCAGACCGGCGTCTGGACTGGTCCTGTTAGCAGACCAGGGTCTGGACTGGTCCTGTTACCAGACCAGGGCTGGACTGGTCCTGTTAGCAGACCAGGGTCTGTACTGGTCCTGTTAGCAGACCAGGGTCTGGACCGGCATCTGGTGGTCCTGTTAGCAGACCAGGGTCT
>JAGFBZ010001204.1:0-28825 GCA_018398805.1 Hirundichthys speculiger
GATGGAAACTTCACAATAAAAGTATCAAACATACGCTGACTATTTGCTAATTGATAAAATAGCTTCCAATATTATATTTAAAAAAAAAAAGTAGAAATCAGGGGAAATCCAGCAATCAGAGCTACGAATTAAAACAATTAGAAGTTATATCTTACATTTATTCTTAGAAACAAAAAGGTGTCTGTTTTCATCTGAAAGTGACAGCTGGTTCCAGGTGTGACGCAGCTGTGAACTAAAAGCTGCACCTCCCGTTTTGGCCAAAGAACGCAGAGTTGTTACCGGTAGAAAGTGAACAATGAGATGAGATTGAAGCTTTAGGTGTTTTTATGAGGATTTTATTTTTTTACTGGTGTTTTACAGGAAGCCTGTCAGCTGCGTCCTGGATGAACATAACTTTTATTTATTCATCCTCTGTACTCACCAGCCAACATCTCCTCGCTCAGGTAGGAGCGGGCCTCTTGTTGCGCGTCAGTCTGAAAGAAAACAGGTTCCACGCCGTTAAAAGACGCTTCAGTTTCATTTTTAGTGATAATTCCAGTTAAACTCAGTCTTGGCGCGGATTATCACAGTTATGGAGGCAAAGCGTCCTCGAGGCGAGATTTATTTATTTGCTATTTTTTTAAGTCTTAAAATGCATAATTCAGTCAAAGTTTATGACAGGTGTCGACACCACACAGGTGATGCGCTCCTGGAGGATTAATGCTGATTAATTAATTAATAATGTTGTTTATGACAACCAAACGGCGGGATTTCTGCTGTGTGAAAAAGATCCTGCAGCTGAGTGGAAACGAGTCCAGCTATTTCAGGCTCGGGGCCCCCGGGGCCCCTGTATAAGGCCTGCAGACACCCAATCCGCTGGAATCTGATGCTCAAGCAGAATCCGGATCCGTCCAGGCGCGCAGCGGCACCCGACGTTTAACAGCCGGCGCGCGCGCGTTTGCAAGTGGCTTCAGTCAAAATCAGGCAAAATAAAAAAAAATCAAGCTGCTGAATTTAGAGAATCAACGTGGAAATTAAAGATCTGATTTAAGTGACATTAACAGATAAGACGTGTGACAGCAGATAAAGAAGATAATTTCTACTCAGTCATTAACGCATTAACTATCCGGACTGAATCAAAGCTGCAGCGGTTCGGTCCGGTCGTTCAGCTCTTACCATGTTCGTGGATCAGCTTTTCCCCCCCAAATATCCAAGGATGAAAAGAAAAGCCCAAAGGAGTGGTCAATCCGCGTGCACCCCAACAGAGAGACTAGACGTCAAGACAAGGTTCAGACTCACTTTAAACCGGGCGGTTAGGCCCCGCCCACAGCCGCTCACAGGCCTCCAGATTTAGTATCGTGAACTTTTAGGGTCCTGGGGGGCCAGGGTTAGGGTTGGGGGCCAATCACACCCTGGAGAGCCTGGAAACTGAGGTTTAACATGTAAAACAAGTTAAATCTGATGGATGAAAGAGGATCCGGTTTTTCTGGGAGGAACGAAGCATTTTGACTGATGTTGTTGGGTTTGACAGAGATGGGGGGGGGGGGGGGGGGTGTTGTTCTTCTCAGAATAGCTTTAACTCAACAGTATTGAGTCAAACAGTCCTCAGAAAAATCCAGAAAGTGGTTTCCTGTGGTTGAAAAATGCAAACAGAAGCACAGCTGGATTTGTGTTGAGGCCTTTTAAACAGGTAGAGTGAACCAGGAGGGGGGGTGGGGGGGGGGGGGGGGGGGGGGGGGGGGGGGGGCTCCCTGTTCTCGACTTTTCTTAGCAGCTTATCGGTTTTGTGGTGATTTGATTTAGTTTCAATCTGGGTGTGAAACCCTAAACCAGGAGAAAACTGCCCCCCCCCCCCCCCTCCCTCGGCCGTGCCCTGAATAGCAGGAAGATTTCAGGCTGAGGGTTGGGATGGGGGGTGGTGGGGGTGTCGGGGGGGTGGAGGGGGTCCGAGTACTGCGTCACCTGATAAACACAAGTCGATGCTCCTAATTTGGCGTTTGGTTCCTCGGGGGAGGGAGGGGGGAGGGGGGAGGGATGTTGCTCTGGGGAGATGTGGGGGGCCTCCAGGCTATATACCCTGACGGGGACCGGCGCTCCGCAAACGGAGGTTTGACGTCTCTGAGGCCCGGGTGTCTCGGGGGACGTCTTCATGGAGACACTTTCAGACAGGGGGGCTTTTACCTGGCCGGCCCAGGTGATCAGATCAGATCAACCCAGCTGCAGCTCTGGGGGGGGTGGGGGGGGTCGCCCGCGTGGACCGGTGCTTCATGGGAACCGGAGCGCCGGACAGGCAGCGGTAACGGCGCAGGACGGGTACGAGGGGGACGAGGACGAGACAGGAAGTGCATGCAGAAAACAGGCAGCAAAGACGAGCGGAGCACCGTGGTTGGAGGAAGAAATGAGATTTATTCAGAAAGCACAGGTCAAAGTGGAGGAAGGAAGGAAGGAAGGAAGGAAGGAAGGAGGGGAGGGGGGATGGAAGGGAGCTGGTGTAGCATTTCTGGAGAAACAGCAGCTGCCAAGGAGACAGCTGGGTGGTGGTGGGGGGGGGCAAGCGTTCGTCTTAAAAGGTTTGAAGGGGTATTTATAGACATCCTTGGATCAGCCCCCGGGGTGGGGGGGTGGGGGGGTGGGGGGGTCCTGAATCCAGCTCGTTAGCTGGGACGGGTTCTGGAGCGTTTCGGTTGCTGAGGAATGTAGAGCCGGTCTCATCACTGGACGTTCTCCATCATCTTAAGGAACTCTGGGGGGGGGAGGGGGGGGGGGGGGGAGATGGTTCCCGTTAATCAACAGGTCAGCTGTCCATCAGGATGATCAATTAATCCCTAAACAGATAAATGAAGCCATCGGCCTCAGAGTCGGTCAGTCACCACATCAATGACGGAAACGTGTCGGTCAGATCCATAAAACATGAACGGATCCTGATCTAATGATCGTTTCTGTCTTCGTGTCGTCTTTACGGACGTCTCGTTATCATCAGAGTAATTAAAACCATCACACCACTTCCTACTGGTTGTTTCGTTTCCTTCACGACTCATCTAATAACAGGGGTGTCGCTCATTTTCAGAAACCGCTCTTTCATCTAACCTCGTTTTCATTCTGCCGTCCCACGACACACACACTACATTACCCATAAGGCCACCTTCTTAAAGGGGCCAGGCTGGCTCACAACATTTCTTTACTGTGAGAAAATGCCCACAACATCCTGTGATGTTTCCGCAATTTTTTCTTGATTTTTAAAAATATTATATATTTTCTGGAAAAAAAAATCCACGAATA
Source organism: Hirundichthys speculiger (assembly GCA_018398805.1). Classification (NCBI taxonomy): domain Eukaryota; kingdom Metazoa; phylum Chordata; class Actinopteri; order Beloniformes; family Exocoetidae; genus Hirundichthys; species Hirundichthys speculiger. The sequence continues at coordinate 3,259 of JAGFBZ010001204.1, forward strand.
ACTAAATCCGCGGAACTTAAAGCGCAAATTGGCGAATGATCACTGTATTATATTAAACTCAGGGTTTGTGGTTGTAAACCTGCTCTCGCACAGGTGATGTTTAAAGTGATTCTTTGTTTTTCTTGTGGGCTAAATTTAGCATACTTAGCTCCGTGTTTGCTGTCAAAATGCCGACTCACACCACCTCACAACACAAAACACAGACTGTTTTTTACACATTGAGATAAAAACTTGTATTCGTTTTCTCGTCGTTCATGAAACTGTCTTCCTTGTGCATCTATTTCTCTTTTCTTGGACATGTTGGAGTTAGTTTGTACAGGTTTTTTTTAAGTCCATTAGTTCTGAAAATCGTCTTGACGTCTCATTAATGGTGATATACTGTTATCGTTGTGGGTAACGACAAAATGCATTGTGGGAGATGTAGTTTATTGTCAATATGCGCTTTAAAGCGGTGTAAGCTTATATTGTCTTATAATATTGGTTTAATATGTAAACTAATAATGCACAAGCTCTCGAGGGCCACATAAAGTGACGTAGCGGGCCACATTTGGCCCGCGGGCCTTGTGTTTGACACATGTGTCTTATAACTTCACTAAACACCAAGTTTCAAAGGTTCTTGTTGTTTCTGCAGAACAACGACGAGCAGCTGTTTCATCTTCAGAAGATGAGGTCTAACATCAGCAAAAAATAAGTTTTAATAGTTAGAGGTTAGTTATAAGTTATAATATAGTATCATAAAAGTTTATCATCTTTACAAACAAAATGTGCCGTTCTGAAAAAGTCACGATTTTATGGCAAAAATGGGGGAATTTTTCTCAAAAAGTGCCGGTTTTGTGATTTAAAGGGTTAAAAAGGTCAAAAGGTTGTTTTTTTATTTTTATTAGAAATTTTTATGATGAAAATTAGATTTTTATTTAAAGTTGATTTATTTAAAAAAAGTGATTTTAGGAAAAAATTGTAAGGTGCAATTTTGCGAAACAATATTTTTCAACATCACAGTGATTTTTTTTTTTAACAAATCACATTTTTACAATCAATTTTATTATTTTTACCAAACAAAACTTAAAAAAAATATTTTTTTTAACCACAAAAAAGTAAGGATTTTGCAAAGTTTGTGATTTTGGGACACTTAGTCGTAATTTTCTGTAAAAAGTTTTGATTTTTATGACAAAAAAAATTCTGATTTGTTTTTTTTCAGTTTGAGATTTTAGGATGAAAATTGTTTTTAAGGACAAAGTTGTAATTTACATCTGTGATCAAATCGTAATTTGTAAATTGGAATTTTTCAAATTCAAAAAGTCGTGATTTTGCAAAACTCAGTATTTTATGACAAAATGTCCTGATTATAGGACATAAAGTTGCAGTTTTATGGAAAGTTGCAATTTTGCAAGTTAGAATTTTACATTTCAATTTGAAATTTAGAATTTAAAAATTTCATAATTTTTACCAAAAGAAAAAAAAAAGATGAAGTTGATAAAACTTTGGATTCTTTTAAAAGATCATGATTTGAGGTTCAAAAAGTCACAATTTTGCAAAACCTGAGAATTCATGAAAAAAACTTTTTTTTTTTAACCACAAAAAGTTACAAAATTACAAAATCTTGTGATTTTAGGGACACTGAGTTGTAACTATCTGTAAAAGGTTTTGATTTTCATGACAAAAAAAATTCTGATTTGATGTCAAAATGTTTCCTTTTCAGTTTGAGATTTTAGGATGAAAATTCGTTTTTAAGGACAAAGTTGAAATTTACATTCCCTGATCAAATCGTAATTTGGAATTTTTCAAATTCAAAAAATCGTGACTTTGCAAAACTCAGTATTTTATGACGAAATGTTCTGATTATAGGACATAAAGTTGCAGTTTTATGAAAATCACAATTTTGCAAGTCAGAATTTTACAAAAAATTTCTGAATTTTTAACAAAAGAAAAAAAAAAGATAAAGTTGATAAAACTTTGGATTTTTTTGAAAAATCATGATGATGTCAAAAAGTCACAATTTTGCAAAACCTGAGAATTCATGAAAAAACATTTTTTTTAACCTCAAAAAGTTACAAAATGACAAAATCTGTAATTTTACGACACTGAGTTCTAATTTTATGTAAAAAAAAAATCACGATTTGGTGTCAAAAAGTTGTGATTTTTGCAAAATTTGGGAATTAATAAAAAAAAATGTAACCAATTACGACAAAAAGTTATGTGATTTTAGGAAATTATATTTATATTAATAAATTAGCTTAATTTAACCGAATGTGTCCCCAAAAACATCCGTACATGGCCTCGCTGAGATGCACGTGTGACGCTCCGCTAAATTCTGATTTCCCAGTATAAATGGAACGCTCGGTAAGTGGAGAACTGGGAAATAACTCGTTTCTGGAACAACTGGTCTTAAATGGTAACTTCAGCTCCGTCTCCCAGTTCCTCCCAGTTCCTCCCAGTCCTCCCAGTCCCAGTCCCCCCAGTTCCCCAATTCCAGTTCCTCCCAGTCAGTCCCAGTTCCTCCCAGTCAGTCCCAGTTCCTCCCAGTCAGTCCCAGTTAATCCCAGTTCCTCCCAGTCAGTCCCAGTTCCTCCCAGTTAGTCCCAGTCCCAGCTCCAGTTCAGATCCAGACTGAAAACCTTCAGGTGTCCTCATGCTCCTGATGATCATCCTGCAGGTCTGACTGATGATGTCATCCTCTGACATCATCAGTTTTTACTTCTTCTACCCGAAGCTCAGTCTTACCGTCAAAATCGATTTTCCCGTCTTTGTTGGTGTCTGATTCTCCGAACATCTCGTCGATGTCCTCCTCCGTGACCGGTTCTCCAGTGAGGTGGAGGATGTCTCCGAATTCCTCCCGATCAACGAAGCCGTCTCCGTTCCTGAGGATCATTAAAACGGCGTTAGTCACTTCCTGTTTTCTTTCTCTGTCAGCGGGACGTCTGCTGAACTTCCTGAAGTTCATCCTCATCTGTCGTCTCCAGAAGAACAATGATGCTGCACATGTAAACAAACCTGATAAACCCGATAAACCCGATAAACCCGATAAACCCGATAAACCCGATAAACCCTGATTCCAAAGATGTTACGCTGTTATAACGTGAATAAAAACAGAATCCAAGGATTTAAAGGTCTCATAAAAACATATTTTATTCCCAGAAGAACATGAAGATCGTATCAGATGTCACATGTCCAGCTCATGATCACTTTGGTGGCAGCAGCACATCTGGAAACAGCTGTTAACGGGCTGCTGTTCCTCATCGTGGAGCATCTCCTCTTCTTCTAACATCTGTCTGGAAACATCTGGGAGCTCCGTCAGGAGACCAGTTTTTGGAGCTTCTGGTCTGATGCAGGATCCCAGCTGCTCCACAGTCCTGGACCTTCACAGCTGGATTTATGGTCTTTCTGATGCTCCAGATGTTTTCTGCTGGTCAAAAGTTCAGCAGCTGGATCTTCTCCTGCTGCTGCGATGATCCAGTCTGTGGTTCAGCATCGTCCTGCTGAAATATTGAAGATCTTCCCTGAAAGAGACGACGTCTGGATGGAGCAGATGTTGCTCTGATGTTCTCTTTAGCGTTGATGGAGCCTTTCCAGATGTTCCAGCTGCCCATAATCAACCCCAGACCATCAGAGATGCAGCTGCTGAACAGCTGGATGGTTCCTCTTCAGTCTGCAGGACTCAGACCATCTTAGATGAGCTGTGGTCCAGAGAAGACGCTGGTGTCTCTGGATGGTCCTCACCTGTGTCTTCTTCTCTGATGGTCCAGCTCTAACCTGCATCAGTGGACTGTAGGAGACAGACGGCGGATTCTGTTCCCTGTGTCCATCAGTGATGTCCATCAGTGATGTCCATCAGTGATGTCCATCAGTGATGTCCATCAGAGATGTCCATCAGTGATGTCCATCAGTGATGTCCATCAGTGATGTCCATCAGTGATGTCCATCAGAGATGTCCATCAGTGATGTCCATCAGAGAATGTCCCAGTTTCAGCTTCTGACATGATCTTTATGTTCTTCTGGTAATAAAATATGTGTTTATGAGACTTACAAGTCACTGCATCCTGGTTGTATTTACGTTCTACTTGTCGTCCCAACTTTTTTGAGTGAAAGATATTTAAACGTCAGAGAAATGAAAAATTTAAATTAAATTAAATAGTACGGAGTAACAGGACTGCCACTAAAAAAAAAAAAAAATCATTAGCTAATAAACAAAATTATACATAAAAAAAGGACCAACAGAGAAGCATGAAGGTGGGTGATGAAAAAATAACTGAAAGAAAAAAGATAGGTAAAGCTGAAAATATAAATAATGACATCATATATTTTCATATAACTATGTGAAAGCATAAATTTTTTTTTAGAATAATGTATCAAATAACCAACATTCAGTGTATAAATAAAGTAATTCAATCCTATGCTAAAGGTTTAATTTCTACATAAATAAATGAAAAGGCTTTTAAATTGTCCTATTGTCATGGGAGGTAAAAAAAAAAAAAAAAACAATCAAAAACTCCAAAATTCACAAAATCCAAGAATTAAAAAAAAAAAAAAAAAAAAAAAATCAAAAATACAAACTTAACTTGACTGCATGGTATACGGTGAAGATGAGGACAGGAAACAGAAAGGAAGTGACAGGACTTATAAACACACAGGAACAAACGAGAGACAGGTGGGAACCATCAGGCTGACAAGGGGGAGGAAGAAGAAAAGCTGAACACCACGATGACAAGACAGACCTTCAAAGTAAAACAGGAAGCACTGGAGACATGGAGAGACGCCAACATTGACAAAACACACAGAAAATAGAAAAAACTCAGCCATGGCTGACCCGGGCCATGACATGAAAGCATATATTTTTATTAGAATAATGTATCAAATAACCAACATTCAGTGTATAAATAAAGTAATTCAATCCTATGCTAAAGGTTAAATGTCTACATACATAAAAAAAGGCTTTTAAATTTTCCTATAATGTTTTTGCCAGTATGTCCTTACATTCCATTAGCGTGTTTATTGTTTTTCCTTCACGTGTGCTTATTTGTTTTCCAGCTGTTTAAAAACCCAGCTGTGTTGCAGTACCACCTCTGACCACAGGGGGGCACATAGAGCCACTGACAGTACTGACTGGAGACGAGCTGCTCTGTCTCGTAATACCACTTTGTTCCACCGGAGGTGCTCTTCAGCGTCTGTTACGTCAGGTTGTGACACATGAGCTTTCCTGTGACATGTTGCTCCCGTGTGGTCAGTAGTGGTGTTACTACATAGGGTGGCTTTAAATGTTTAGCTTTTGTGGCACTTCTATTGTTCCATATATACATTTGTTCCTTTTTAAAACAATCTTTTTTGTGTGTTGGTGTTATAATTTTATATGCGGTAACCTTTAGAGTTTTTTTCTTACTTGTCAAAAATGCGGAAGCATTCGGAAAGTTCTTCTTCGCTCTTCCCGGCCTGGTCCTCCTTTAGCTGCTGCACCATCATGACCAAGAACTCCTCGAAGTCGATGGTTCCGCTGCCTGAGGAGGATGAAGATGAGGATGAGGATGAAGGATGAGGATAAGGATAAGGATGAGGATGAGGATGAGGATGAGGATGAAGATGAGGATGAAGGATGAAGGATGAGGATGAGGATGAAGGATGAGTCCTACATCCACCTCCAAACCTTTTACACCCCATTACTGTATGACTCTATAATACTCCTTTCTCTTTTCTTTACAGTGTTATAGAGTTTACAGAGACTTAAAGTTACTTACAGTCACGTGCAAAGGTTAGACCCCCCCCCCTTAATTTATGTCTTTCTGTGATAAAACTTATATACTTATATAACTTATATACTAACTTATATATTAACTTACCCTTAATATATTTCTTGTGACTGAAGCTGCTATAAGAGAGATGCTGCCAAACAGAATTTTGTTGTATTTTTTGTACAATGACAATAAAGATTCTTATCTTATCTTATCTAAACTTAATTAAGATCATAATTTTAAAAACAACTGGTTGTGGTGAGTTTTAGTACTCGTGGGTTTTAGACAAATACAACCTCGGATGAACAACAACACCTGTGGCATTTTTTGTTTTCATTAAACAAAAGAAAAATAAAGATTGTGGTCAATCCTAAGTACCCCCCCTACTGCCTTCACAGGATTTAAGAGGATTAGTTTCAGTCCGGTGCGGCTGATCATCAGCTCAGATGCAGCTGGTGTGCAGACCTCTACATTTCCTGGTCTGGAGCATTCAGGCGTGGGTTAACACAATGCCAGGAGGAAAAGACATAAGCAGTGGCCTTAGAGAAAGCAGCTGTTTTGTCAAAAACAGCTCTACCTTTCCACCAAACCCTCCTCCACCTCCTGCCCCTCCTCCCTCTGTGACTGTTTACATGAAATCCAATCCTGGTTCTCTTCAAATTTTCTCAAACTCAACAGTGATAAAACTGAGGTCCTCCTAATTGGCTCCAAATCCACCCTCACTAACCCTCCCAGTTTCACCATCCCCATCGACACCTCCTCTGTTTCCCCCTCCCCTCAGGTTAAGAGTCTGGGTGTCATCCTCGACAGCACTCTATCATTCCAATCCCACATCAATAATATTACCCGGTCTGCCTACTTCCATCTACGTAACATTAATCGTCTACGTCCATCCCTCACTCCTAACACCACCGCCATCCTGGTCCACACTCTGATTACATCCCGCCTGGACTACTGCAACTCCCTTCTCTTTGGTCTCCCCCACAAATCCATCCATAAGCTCCAACTGGTCCAGAACGCTGCCGCCCGTATCATCACCAGGACACCATCGATCAGCCACATCACACCTGTTCTCCAGCAACTCCACTGGCTCCCAATCACACATCGCATCGACTTTAAAATTCTGCTCTACACATTCAAGGCCATCCATAACATCGCTCCCCCGTACCTCTCTGACCTCCTCCACATCAACACTCCCATCCGAACCCTCAGGTCTGCCTCATCCCTCAGCCTCATCGTGCCACCAGCCCGTCTGTCCACTATAGGGTCCAGAGCCTTCAGCCGCTCTGCCCCCCGCCTTTGGAACTCCCTCCCTCCTGACATCAGAAACATTAATTCACTATCCATCTTCAAATCCCGCTTGAAAACCCACCTTTTTAAACAAGCTTACTCACTCTAACCAACATTGTGCTGCTGCAAATTTTAATTTAATATTTTAACTGTTTTTTAATTTTTAACTGTGTTTTTTTTAAATGTTTGTACGGTGACCTTGAGGGTCTTGAAAGGCGCCTTTAAATAAAATGTATTATTAGCTGTTGCTGCACATCAGCAACAGATCAACATTCTGCGGCGAAAAAGGTTATTGACAAGTGAAAAACATTCAAGGCAGCTGTCAATAATCCCAACCAACCAAAGGCAGACCAGCTGGTTTACTGGTTGGCTGCCTGGTGAAGGCCTTACACAAACCCAGACTGGCTGGGACTATGGAGCCCCGTTTGGGTCATAATTCAATGAATAAATGAGTCTATTATTATGAAATACAGGCGTTTATTATTATGAAATATTTCCCATTATTATGATAATGGTTTCGTTTTTCATAAGAATGAGCTTTTACATAATAATGGCTTTGTTTTTCATAAGAATGATTTCTGTGTCAATCACAGCAGAGAGGGCGGAGCCATTTATGTGATTGGCTGCTCTTTCATTCAGGCATAAGCAACAGAACAGTGAATATCGATAGTGGGGAGCGAGAGGTGCGACGTATATACTCCAGGCCAGTAGGTGGCAGAATGCACCTCAGTTTACGATCGGACTAGGAGCACACCTTGATGACATCACGGCCCGCTGCTAACGGGACCTCACAGCCAAAACTAGTCGATGTCAGAGCATAGAATGGAGAAGGATCAGCCAATGAGCGTGCAGGTCAACCACTAGTCCCGCCCACTGGCAAAATGTCATTATTATGTAAAAACTCATTCCTAGATAAAAAAAAAAAAAAAGCCATTCTGAAATAAACTATTATGCATTAAACTAAGATTAAATAATAATAAAAATATATTTCATAATAATTACATTTTTTCATAATAATGGGAAATATTTCATAATAATAAACGCCTGTATTTCATAATAATAGACTCATTCATTCATTGAATTATGACCCAAACATTAATTATGACATTAATTAGGATTCTGTTCTATTGAGGTTTGATAAAATCAGGTTCCTGCACTTTTGTTCGTAACTTCATGAACCTGGAAGACAAATACGGATGAACGTTTAAAAAGGAAAGGGGGTCCCAGACCTTCGCACGGCGCTGTATGTTAGTTTTGAAATGTGAGAGAAAAAAAACGCGGCGTCATCTCGAATTTCTGATCCCACAGTTTTCTCACCGTCCTCATCGACCTCCTCAATGATGGCGTCCAGCTCCTCTCTGGACGGGTTCTGGCCCAGCATCCTCATCACGGTGCCCAGCTCCTTGGTGCTGATGTCACCGCCGCCGTCGGTGTCGAACATGTCGAAGGCGGCCTTGAACTCTGAGCAGGAGGGGGGAGACGTTCAGGTTAGCTTAGCCAAATCACGTACATCTGTTTTCTCCAGCGTTTCGGTCTGTTCCGTAACGATAAAGAGGCTTTGACGGCTCGCCAGAGGCGTCCGTTCCAAACGCTGCTGCTCCTCACACCTTCGGAGGTCACCTGCATGGTTGTTCAGCAGCGCGTCCACCAGGGGGGCGACGACGAGTCGCGTCACGGACGTTAGCAAACGCAGCAGGTGTTGTGGAGGCTGTAAAATCTGCGCGACTACAGAGTGACTGCTAACGGAGCTGCAGCGTCGTACGGATGTCTACAGATGCCCCTCAAAGTTTTCCCGCCATGTTTGGTCAAAATTTCCATTTTCGTGTATTTAATTAACGACTGGGCTCACACGACTGCCAGTTGTGTCGCTCCGACGTTAAGCGTCGAGGCTACCCAATAGAGGTCTTCGGAACAACCCGACAGCCCGAAAACCAGAGGTTCCGACCCGAATCGGGTCTCGGGTCCATTCACAAGACGTGACTCCGGGTTCAGGTCTGAATCGGTACAGTTAGTCTCGGGTCCGGTCGGTGCTCTCTGACAGGCTGGGTCCACGTTTACCTGAGAGAGGTAAAGATATTGGCGGTGGCAGCTGTCACTCAGCCCCCCTGTCCCCGCCCCCTTCCATCCAATAGGCTGCTAAATGTCAGGTGACAGGTCAAGCAAAAGTAAACAGACAAACAGTAGTTTGGTTTAGCTAATGTCAGGACTCGTGCCAGTTTAATTAATTATTCATTAACGTGGCGTATTTGTCATGAAACAATCGTGTTGCCATAGCGTGTTATTAGCGTGTTATTAGCGGTTTGCCCGGCAGCTGTAAAGCAGAACGGATCACCAACATGACAACGCTGGATGAGAGAATATATTCACAACACGTCCTGACCGGTGTAGGCTATTAGCGTTAGCAGTTGCTACCAATAGCATCTGTATCCACAAAGAAAATAACGACGTGGATTTATTGTTGTTTACATCACGTAGCCTATGTAGCAACTGAACCGGTAGAAGAAGACAACTTTAGGTAAGAAAATCAAGTTTTATTCAACGCTAGACAACTTTAACATGAGCAGCTATGGACTGGATGGGTTCTATTCAGGTATTGTTCGGAAACTAAAGACTCAGTTCGGGTCGGTTCCGGGTCCAAATATTCCGAGGTCCATTCGGGTTCGGAACCCGGATTTATGATAATAGCTCAGGTCGGGTCAGTTTCAGGTCGAATTTTCATGGGTCTATTCAGATTTGGATCCATGAAAGTGGACCCCTGAAGACCACGCACCGAAGTTGCAGCAGGTGCAGTTTCCTGACTCACCACCGGGGACCCGTCGTTCATCAATGACTCCAGCTAGCTACTTTTTGTGAATCTGACATTCTGAACATAATTACAGTGATCTCTTATTTTTCGTGGTTAATGGGGACCGGCGCCCCCCCCTGCAAGAATCAAAATCCTCGAACTGGAGCCGGAGCCCCCCGAGCCTCAATAATGTGTTTAAAATATGTTTAAAAAACCGCAAAAAAGTAGCGAAACAAGACAAAGGCTCAACTCTGGTCTTTCTGTTTCCTTCACAGCCTCTGGTCTCTGAACCGTAGTAAACAACCGCTGGTATTGCGCTATTTTTGGCTCGTAATTAGCGGCTAACACGCTAACAACGACACACACACACACACTACATTACCCATAAGGCCACCTTCTTAAAGGGGCCAGGCTGGCTCACAACATTTCTTTGCTGCGAGAGAACGCGCACAACATCCTGTGATGTTTCCGCAATTTTTTTCTTGATTTTTTTTTTTTTATATTATATATTTCTGAAAAAAATCTGTGAATAACCGCGGAACTTAAAGCGCGAATTGGCGAGGGATCGCTGTAGTCTTATTTCAAAGATAATATGTCCCGCTGGTCTGGACGGGTGCCGGATGAAGTTCGCTGGTGTGGAACCCTCCAGAGTCCACTCTGACCCCACCTTCCAGACCAGGAACCAGTTCTTGGCTGGACTAACCGGGTCGGGGAGTCAGCTGAAAGGAGGCTCCCCTTCAGGGAACCGTGGGTGACGTCACAGAGAGCTTCTCCAGTTCTTTCTATTCAGTCTGATAATGAGAAACTCTTGACATTTAAAGAAGAAAAAAAAAAAAACAGGATCACCAAAGCACCGTGGAGGTAATTTAACAAAGGTTACGCATTCGACATGAGGAACAAACCTGAAATCATCTCCTCGGTGAGGAAGGAGCGAGCATCGCTTTGGGCATCGGTGGGCTGAGGAGGAGAGGAGACAAACAAGGAAACAAAGGAGGAGAGGTCAAAGATGGTAATTATAACAACACTAGAAACACAAAACATGTTTATAAAATTAGGGTGAGAGGATAAAAGACCTTTCAGCCTCTTAAAAGACCGACTGACGTTATCGCTATGATGACTGTTGATGTACAAAAGAAGCTCCAGTAACAGCTCAGGTCTGCTCTTCATCTGCAGAACTTCGTGCCTCCTTTTATTAGAGTTTGACCAAGTGTTTGAGTTTTTTCTTTTAAATGTCACTTCTTTCCCCCGCAGACGGCGTTGTCGGTTCGCTCTGATGCACCGGCGCCTCCTCCAGCTCTCCTCCCGCCGCACCGCAGGTTCGAGTCCCGACAGGGGCCTGGATGTACCTGCACCACCTCCACCTCCGCTCAGAAAGCGATTCTGTGGGTCTTTGAGCCAAAACCGGTCCATGTCCTAACAGAGTTGGACATGTCCCCCTGTCAAAACTGGCTCATGACATCTGGGCCACATCTGGCCGATAAGACTAATAGATAGACTAAACCCAGATCTGGCCCAGTCGTGGGACGGGTCCGGCCCACAGAGACGCTCGCCGGTCGTGTAACTAGAAGTTGCTCAGATTTGACCCGAACGACTGCGAGGAGACAGAAATCTGATGAGACGTAAACTGTGTCCAAGAAGACAAATATAAGAGATTTAAAATGATTTCAACGCTTTTAACGTGTCTATATGGGTCCAAACCACAAAGAGTTAATTTAACTCTTTTTGGAGAGTTAGTACCTTAACACTAACTTAGTGTAATTATTGACTCTTTTTGGAGTTAAAATTTAACACTTCTTAACTCTAACTAGTGTTTCTTTATATCAACACTTTTATGTAGTGTTAGACATTAACGCTCTTTCGGGATTGTTGGTTAACTATACAAGTGTTACAATCATTTTAACACTAAAGTGTAAAATTAGCTCTTCTGAATTACTTAAAAAAATACTTAGAAAATAAGGTTTGCTAAAGAAAATGCCATCATGTTTAGTTGAAACTCATTTATTTCAAACATGCGCCACAAATTAACATTTAAAACACTTTATCGGACACAATTCGTCGTTAGCTAACCTAATGTTACCACTGACATAATGCTAACAGCCTGCAACCGATACACTGTTTATTCAGCGTTAGCTTGCTTAGCCGAGTTAACAACACAACAAAAATACGGTCTAAAACTTTTTTACCTTAGCAGATAGTCTTTACCATCAAATTACAAGTTTTAGCGAACCAAATGATGAACTAAAATCATCACTGCTTAGTGCGGCTAATGTGGCAACATAACTTTACCGTGAGTGTCTCGCCATTGAAGACAGACCAGGTGCTAGAGGGGTAATATAAATATCAAAACCTAACGTGAACATAAAGTTAGCTAATTTTACTTCATGAACAATGTCGACATAAAACCACGGTGAAACACACAGGTGAACGAGACGCTCCTCAGTCGGTATTTCGCTCCTGTTGCTGTGTAGCACGGTGGGGGCGGAGTCTCATTTACACCTGAAGTGTCACATCCACATTTGGAATTAAGAGTTAAATAGTCCAGAGTTGATTTTGCTACAATGACACTTACAGATTTGATCTGAAGACACTTTGTTTTGATTCCAATTATTTGTAAACTAAGGGATTTGACTCTATTCAGAGTGGAATTAATTCTGCTTTTGCTTAGATTTCATCAACACCAGAAATATAACTCTTCTCAGTTTGCTTCATCTCTGCATCCTTGAAACACCTGGAAGTCCATTCATTCCTATGGGAACTCTTTTTATTTTATTTTTCATTTTTTGGAGCGTTATTTGCCTCACTTTTGCGGTGGACTTTGATTCTGGAGAGAATATGTCGCCGCCCCCCCCCCCCCCCCCCCCCGTAAATCATAGTGCATTAACTGGAGCTGGAGCCCCCCGAGCCTCAATAATGTGTTTAAAATTTGTTTAAAAATCATAAAAAAGTAGCGAAACAAGACAAAGGCTCAACTGTGGTCTTTCTGTTTCCTTCACAGCCTCTGGTCTCTGAACCGTAGTAAAGAAACCGCTGGTATTGTGCTATTTTTGGCTCGTAATTAGCGGCTAACACGCTAACAACACCAAAAGAAACAGTCCGGTTTTCTCTGCAGGAACTTGTGACATCACACAGGTTGTATTGTTGGGCTCCTGTCGGTTAACAGAGAATGTTAACGACACACACACTCCATTACCCATAAGGCCACCTTCTTAAAGGGGCCAGGCTGGCTCACAGCATTCCTTCACTGTGAGAGCAACGCGCACAACATCCTGTGATGTTTCCACGATATTTTAATTTTTTTTTAAATTATATTATATATTTCTGAAAAATCCACGAATAACTAAAACCGTGGAACTTAAACCACGAAGTGGCGAGGGATCACTGTAGAAAGAGACAAACCAAAAACCAGAGTCAGAGCTATCAGTGCCGGAGTGACAGCCAAGGACTGGAAATAGCCTCGTATCAGAGATGTGGAGCTTAATCCTCCACCAGCTGGTTGGACTCGTCAGCGATGGAGACGGACGTGGAGCAGAACTCCACACCAACACTTCATGTGGAGTTGTTCATCCAGAAACTGCTTTTAATCTGCTCCTCTCATGTTTCAACACATTTTAATCACAGGCCCTCCTCTTGCTGTTGGGTGGGACACTTGGGTTCATGACAAGACTGGGGATCGACCCAGGGGCCTTCCAGCCGGACGGCAACAGGCTCCACCCACTGCACCACGGCCACCACAACAAAACAAGATTAAACATGTAACAGTGAAGCCGATATCTATGGAGCCCCGTTTAGGTCATAATTCAATGAATAAATGAGTCTATTATTATGAAATACAGGCATTTATTATCATGAAATAGGTATCCATTATTATGAAAAAAATGTAATTATTATGAAATATATTTTTATTATTATTTAATCTTAGTTTAATGCACAATAGTTTATTTCAGAGTGGCCTTTTTATTTAAGAATGAGTTTTTATATAATGGCTTCGTGTTTCATAAGAATGAGTTTTTACATGATAATGACATTTTGCCAGTGGGCGGGGCCAGTGGTTGACCTGCACGCTCATTGGCTGATCCTTCTCCATTCTACGCTCTGACATCGACTAGTTTTGGCCGTGAGGTCCCATTAGCAGCGGGCCGTGGGGTCATCAAGGTACGCTCCTAGTCCGATTGTAGCTATGGCAGCTTGGACTGAGCTACGGGAAACCTTGACGTTTCTTAGTCGATGTCAACTTTTAACCGTAAACTGAGGTGCATTCTGCCACCTACTGGCCTGGAGTATATACATTGCACCTCTCGCCCACTATCGATATTCACTGTTCTGTTGCTTATGCCTGAATGAAAGAGCAGCCAATCACATAAATGGCTCCGCCCTCTCTGCTGTGATTGACACACAAATCATTCTTATGAAAAACAAATCCATTATCAAAATAATGGGAAATATTTCATAAAAATAAACGCCTGTATTTCATAATAATAGACTTATTTATTCATTGAATTATGACCCAAACGGGGCTCCATAGATATCGACCGAACTCCCTCTTACTTTTGTAATTATGTTCTGAAAAAGCAAAGCAGGCGGTGGATCATCACCCCCCCCCCCCCCCCCCCCCTCCGTTGCTGGAGGTTTGACCCCATTGTAGCTGCTGAAGGTCACTCCCAACCCTGCAGTTTACGTAAACGCTATTTTTAAAGGTGAGAAGACTTGAGAGAGATTTTTTTCAAGGTGAAAGGCCCAAGTTGGGACCGTCGGGGGAAGGTGGCGCGTCTTCTCACTTTACTCAGCTGTGTGCTCGCTATCTTTAGGACGGGTAGCCGGTATTAATCACGCCGAGCTGAGTCACGCCGTGATGGAACACAAAAGCAACGCAAAGACCGAGGAGGAGACGGCGAGGCCGGACGAACGTTTAAAAACAGGCAAACGTGCAAATTAAATTCAGGAGTTCCAGGAATTAAAATCAGTCGTGTAGAAATCCAGCTGAGCTCCAGACGAGGACCTTTGCCCCCCCCAGACAGTTATCTCCATCTTCTGCTGCTGCCCTGCTTTGATTCGTTAAAAGCTTCCCGCGCCTCCCTCCCAGTGTTGGGTTTCTTACCATGGCGGCGGCCGGCTGCGCTGAACAACAGACACCAGAACGGACAACAGACGAGCGGGAAACCTTACACAGCCTCAGGTGGGACTGACTTTGCTCGGCTGCATAAGTACCCTCTCATCCAGCTGGGATTTTGCTGAAAATGATTAGGATTGGGCCGGGGGCCCTTCCCCAGATTAGCGCCGGCCAATCAAATCCAGCTCCAGTTCGTGAGGTCTTACAATCGCCTGATGGACGTCCCCTTGTGTGGCGCGCTGACGGGTCCCCCATATTTAGAGAACAGACAAGCTCTCTGACATTCATAAAGGAAAAAAAACACACATGGCTACACAGGCATCAGGCAGCTGGAGGTTATTTTGGCGAAGGATCAACTGGGCAGATGAACTCTTGATTTCACAAGCTGAGCAAGAACCAGATCCACACACACACGGATTAACACCTCCCTGTGAGCACAGATCCTTTACGCCCTCCGGTTCCATCTATCTGCCCGTCCTGCTGTCCTCACCGCTGGGAACTTGGCCCTGCATCTCTGACGTCTGACATCATCTGACATCTCTGACATTATCTCTGACATCATCTCTGACATCTCTGACATCATCTCTGACATCTGATCATCTCTGACATCATCTCTGACATCATCTCTGACATCTCTGACATCTCTGACATCTCTGACATCTCTGACATCATCTCTGACATCATCTCTGACATCATCTCTGACATCTCTGACATCATCTCTGACATCATCTCTGACATCTCTGACATCATCTCTGACATCTCTGACATCTCTGACATCATCTCTGACATCATCTCTGACATCTCTCTGACATCATCTCTGATCTCTGACATCTCTGACATCTCTGACATCTCTGACTCTGACATCTCTGACATCTCTCTGACTCTCTCTGACATCGTCTCTGACATCATCTCTGACATCTCTGACATCATCTCTGACATCTCTGACATCATCTCTGACATAATCTCCGACATCTCTGACATCATCTCTGACATCTCTGACATCATCTCTGATCTCTGACATCTCTGACATCATCTCTGACATCTCTCTGACATCATCTCTGATCTCTGACATCTCTGACATCTCTCTGACATCATCTCTGACATCTCTGACATCTCTGACATCTCTGACTCATCTCTGACATCTCTGACATCATCTCTGACATCTCTGACATCATCTCCGACATCATCTCTGACATCTTCAACGTCTCTGACATCATCTCCGACATCTCTGACATCATCTCTGACATCTCTGACATCATCTCTGACATCTCTGACATCTCTGACATCATCTCCGACATCATCTCTGACATCTTCAACGTCTCTGACATCATCTCCGACATCTCTGACATCATCTCTGACATCTCTGACATCATCTCTGACATCTCTGACATCATCTCTGACATCTCTGACATCATCTCCGACATCACCTCTGACATCTCCAACATCTCTGACATCATCTCCGACATCTCTGACATCATCTCTGACATCTCTGACATCATCTCCGACATCATCTCTGACATCTCTGACATCATCATCTCTGACATCTCTGACATCATCTCCGACATCATCTCTGACATCTCCAACGACTCTGACATCATCTCTGACATCTCTGACATCATCTCTGACATCTCTGACATCATCTCTGACATCTCTGGCATCATCTCTGACATCATCTCTGACATCTCCAACGTCTCTGACATCATCTCTGACATCTCTGACCTCGTCTCTGACATAATCTCCGACATCTCTGACATCATCTCTGACATCTCTGACATCATCTCTGACATCTCTGACATCATCTCCGACATCATCTCTGACATCTTCAACGTCTCTGACATCATCTCGACATCATCTCTGACATCTCTGACATCATCTCTGACATCTCTGACGTCATCTCTGACATCTCTGACATCATCTCTCCGACATCACCTCTGACATCTCCAACGTCTCTGACATCATCTCTGACATCTCTGACATCATCTCTGACATCTCCAACGTCTCTGACATCATCTCTGACATCTCTGACATCACCTCTGACATCTCCAACGTCTCTGACATCATCTCTGACATCTCTGACATCTCTGACATCTCTGACATCTCTCTCATCATCTCTCATCTCTGACATCTCCCTCATCTCTGACATCTCTGACATCTCTGACATCATCATCTCTGACATCTCCGACATCATCTCTGACATCTCCAACGACTCTGACATCATCTCTGACATCTCTGACATCATCTCCGACATCACTGACATCATCTCTGACATCTCTGACATCATCTCTGACATCTCTGAGATCATCTCCGACATCATCTCTGACATCTCCAACGTCTCTGACATCATCTCTGACATCTCTGACATCATCTCTGACATCTCTGACATCATCTCCGACATCATCTCTGACATCTCCAACGTCTCTGACATCATCTCTGACATCTCTGACATCATCGCTGATATCTCTGAGATCGTCTCTGACATAATCTCTGACATCATCTCCGACATCTCTGACATCATCTCTGACATCATCTCTGACATCTCTGACATCATCTCTGACATCATCTCCGACATCATCTCTGACATCATCATCTCTGACATCTCTGACATTATCTCTGACATCTGTGACATCGTCTCCGACATCTCTGACATCATCTCTGACATCATCATCTCTGACATCTCTGACATAATCTCTGACGTCTCTGACATCATCTCCGACATCTCTGACATCATCATCTCTGACGTCTATGACATCATTGCTGACATCTCTGACATCATCATCTCTGACATCTCTGACATCATCTCTAACATCATCTCTGACATCTCCGACATCATCTCTAACATCATCTCTGACGTCATCTCTGACATCATCTCTGACGTCTCTGACATCATCTCTAACATCATCTCTGGCATCTCTGACATCATCTCTAACATCATCTCTGACATCATCTCTGACATCATCTCTGACGTCTCTGACATCATCTCTAACATCATCTCTGATATCATCTCTGACATCTCTAACAGGTCCACCGAGCTGCTCCCAGCTTCGTCGCCAGTTTCTCGCTCCATCAACCAGCAAGACATCCGAATACGCGGCCAAAATGTGACAAATCTATACGGGGAGTGCTCTTGTGATGTATGAATGAATACTTTGATCTCTAGCTTCTTTGCTCACGTTTTCCTCATTTTTCTTCTTCTAACTCACATGTGTCAAACACAAGGCCCGCGGGCCAAATGTGGCCCGTCACGTCATTTCATGTGGCCCTCGAGAGCTTGTGCATTATTAGCTTAAATTTTAAACCAATATTTTAAGACTTAAAATAAGCTTACGCCGCTTTAAAGCGCATATTGACAATAAACTACATCTCCCAGCATGCATTTCATCATTACCCACAACGATAACGATGGCTATGAGCAAGACGATTTTTCAGAACAAAAAACCTCTACAAACTAACCCCAACATGTCAAAGAAAAAAAAATTGATGCACAAGGAAGACAGTTTCATGAAAGATGGGAAAACAAATACAAGTTTGTGTCTGAAGGTGAAATAACAGTTTGTATTTTGTGTAATGAGGCGGGTGTCAGTCGTGAAAGAGTTTAATCTACGTCGGCATTGTGACAGCAAACACGGAGCTAAGTATGCTAAATTTAGCCTACAAGAAAAACACTTCTGCTTCTAAAACCAAGGTAATAGATACTCTTACAACCACACACCAACCCTGAGTTTAATATAATAATGAGTTAAATGTTTGAAACTTGAATATATAATAAATACAGACACCGTTATTTAACAATAAAAACAGGCTCCTCCTCCTCCTGCTGGTCACCAGTCTGGCTCCTCCTCCTCCTCCTGCTGGTCACTGGTCTGGCTCCTCCTCCTCCTGGTGGTCACCAGTCTGGCTCCTCCTCCTCCTCCTGCTGGTCACTGGTCTGGCTCTCCTCCTGCTGGTCACCATCTGGCTCCTCCTCCTCCTCCTCCTGCTGGTCACCAGTCTGGCTCCTCCTCCCCCTCCTGCTGGTCACTGGCCTGGCTCCCCCTCCTGGTGGTCACCAGTCTGGCTCCTCCTCCTCCTCCTGCTGGTCACTGGTCTGGCTCCTCCTCCTGCTGGTCACCAGTCTGACTCCTCCTCCTCCTCCTGCTGGTCACCAGTCTGGCTCCTCCTCCTCTCCTCCTGCTGGTCACTGGTCTGTCCTCCTCCTCCTCCTGCTGTCACCAGGAGGGCTTCCTGGTCACCAGTCTGGCTCCTCCTCCTCCTCCTGCTGGTCACTGGCCTGGCTCCTCCTCCTGGTGGTCACCAGTCTGGCTCCTCCTCCTCCTCCTGCTGGTCAGGTGTTGATGTCTGACATGAAGGAGGTGCTGTCGAGGATGACACCCAGGTGTCCAGATTTAGCTAAAGTGGATTTGGTGCCGATGAGGAAAACTGTCGTTATTTAAGAAACTTGCAGGTAATGGAGATTTTACTTTAAGAATGCAATCAGTAAAGGATGGAGGAGGAAGGGTGGAGTTGGGTTTTGAGGAGATGTAGAGCTGGGTGTCATCCACATCGAGAATTTTATGGTTGCAGAAGATGAGACAGAGGCAGGAGCCCCAGGATGGACCCTTGGGGAACACCTGAGGTAACTGAGTGGGTGGTTGAATGGTTTAAACTGAATGAACTGAGAAAGATATGATTTAAACCAGATGAGGGCGCTGTGTGATACCAGCAGAGGGAAGTCTGTCAAGAAGCAGGGAGGGGATGGATAGAAGACCAGCGTCAGCTGCCTGGAGGAGGTCAGTGAGGTGATTTTGGACCGAGGAGCAGGTGAATATGAGTCTGCAGTTTTTCTAGAGGGTTCGACCCCCTCGAACCCCCCCAGGCCAACAAGCTTAGTTGATTTTATCCTGTTAGGTTTGTGTTCAGAGGACAGAAATCAGGATCAACGAACGTGCCAAGTCGCCGACGTGATGACACCTTAACATCCGACACCACCGACGACACTGAAACTACGTCTCCAAAAGTGTCGTACCTGAACACGTTCATTGAACAAAAGTTCACGAACTGGTTCATATTTTGTGCTAACGTGAACTGAGCGCGCTCTTCTTTCTCCTTCACCAGCGGGGGCGTGAACGAGTTCATTTGGGCAGTTGTGAACGACGCTCTTTCAAAGTTCACGCACGGTCAAAACCGTTCCAGGTTTCCAGCGAACCTCATTTAAAATCCACCACAAACGAGCCTGATATGTATCTGAGGAAACCAATCAAACATGGCAACACGGCTGTCGCTGCTGTCACGCTAACATGGCAACACGGCTGTCGTTGCTGTCACGCTAACATGGCAACACGGCTGTCGCTGCTGTCACGCTAACATGGCAACAAACATGGCTGTCGCTGCTGTCGCTGTGTCACGCTAACATGGCAACACGGCTGTCGCTGCTGTCACGCTAACATGGCAACACGCTGCTGTCGCTGCTGTCGCTGCTGTCACGCTAACATGGCAACACGGCTGTCGCTGCTGTCGCTAACATGCTAACATGGCAACATGGCACGGCTGTCGCTGCTGTCACGCTAACATGGCAACAAACGGCTGTCGCTGCTGTCACGCTAACATGGCAACACGGCTGTCGCTGCTGTCACGGCTGTCGCTGCTGTCACGCTAACATGGCAACACGGCTGTCGCTGCTGTCACGCTAACATGGCAACTGCTCGCTGCTGTCACGCTAACATGGCGCTGTCACGCTACATGGCAACGGCTGTCGCTGCTGTCACGCTAACATGGCAACGCGCTGTCTGCTGTCACGCTAACATGGCAACATGGCAACACGGCTGTCGCTGCTGTCACGCTAACATGGCAACACGGCTGCGCTGCTGTCACGCTAACATGGCAACACGGCTGGCTGTCGCTGCATGTCACGCTAACAACAACGCAACGGCTGTCGCTGCTGTACGCTAACATGGCAACAGCTGTCGACGCTAACATGGCAACGCCTGTACGCTAACATGGCAGCTGTCGCTACGGGCAACGTGCCTGCACGCTAACATGGCATGTGCTGCTGTCAAACATGGCATGTAAACATGGCACGGAAAAAACATGTTGCACGCTAACATGGCAACGGACCTGTTTTTGTCTTATTTTATTGCTAACATGACAAAAACAGGTTCGCTTGTCACGCTAACATGGTGCAAACATGTTTTTTCCTGTTTTTAAAAAGATCGAGGATTTAAAACACATTTGTTTAATTTTAATAATGACCTCTCGGGCCCACCTGCAGTCCCACGACGGTCCACCAGGGGGCCGCGGCCCACACTTTGGGAATCACTGCTCTACAGTAGATTAAAAATATGAAGAAAAACTTGCTGCCAAATGGTCTTTATTGACCAATGTGTTTTAAATCCTCGATCTTTTTAAAATATGTTTTTAATTACTGTAAAATATTCATGACATGATTAAAAACATTAAGAAGTAATAAAACAAACCAGTTAAGTTTATTCTACTGTCATCTTAACTTAATATGACAAGTGTCACCTTATTTGTTGACCCCTCACATTAATATCAGATCATGGTTCCTGGTCCTGTATGTTAATCACAGTTGTGATTAAAGGTTCTGGTGGGCCGCGGAGATTTTTCACATTTCAAATTGGTCCTTGGTGTTCTGAAGTTTGGGAACGGCTGCTGTAGAGAGAAAACTGAAAGGGAAATGACAGTTTTACAGGCTGTTCCTTCAAGTGCTAATGCTAATGCTAATGTGAACCCTGGTTGGTTCAGGATTCAGAATTGGACCAATAGTTTTCAACAGATAAAATGGATAAAATAATTGCAGTTTGTGGTGGTGTAGTATATGGACAGTGGCAATTATTTTGCTCGCAGCAACATTAAAAAATATTTTTTTAAAAATTAACTAAAAATGAACTATTTAGTTGAAATGGAGAACTGAACTAGTTCATTTTAATTTCTATGATCTATGAACTGAACTAGTTCGTGTAGAAAGTGAACCTGCCCAACTCTGGTTAACGGAACCGGCCCGTTCTTGGAGACGGCTAATTTTAAAAACCTCTGGGTCGACCTCTGCTCTGAAAACCGGATGTTTTCTCTTCGACAGTCGTCTCGCTTCATGAAAATCAACTCTCTACACTGCTGAACACTAATTTTATGCAATCAATTCACTGTTCAGAGTGGAACCATTGTTAGACGGGGAGACGGTGAACTGGATGCTGATTAGGTCGAATAATGTGAATAACGAACCTCAGGAGCTCAGTCGACTGCAGGGAAATTAAATTACAGGTTTCTATGAATGACAGAAGATGACCCTCATCATAAATGATTGATCCTGAAGAAAATCACTACGACTCCTGAAGGGACCTCATGAGACATCTGAGTGGTACGGACCACCCAGCACACATATGTGCTCAAGATAGAAATAAAAATGACAGATGTGGTCTGAGACGAAATAATCACCCTCAGAGATACGACTCAGAGCATCACGTCCGTCACCGTCTGTGCGGGAAATTCACAAAAGCAGCTGCAGTTTCTAATTTAACAGACGTCAGGAAGTCAGATCGTGAACACGAGACATTCGGTGTAGCGATTACAGAAAGAACATAGGAAAAACAAATGCACGCTAACATGGCAACACGGCTGTCGCTGCTGTCAAGCTATTATGGCAACGCGGCTGTCGCTGCTTTCACGCTAACATGGCACACGGCTGTCGCTGCTGTCACGCTAACATGGCAACACGGCTGTCGCTGCTGTCACGCTAACATGGCAACACGGCTGTCGCTGCTGTCACGCTAACATGGCAACACGGCTGTCGCTGCTGTCACGCTAACATGGCAACACGGCTGTCGCTGCTGTCACGCTAACATGGCAACACGGCTGTCGCTGCTGTCACGCTAACATGGCAACACGGCTGTCGCTGCTGTCACGCTAACATGGCAACACGGCTGTCGCTGCTGTCACGCTAACATGGCAACACGGCTGTCGCTGCTGTCACGCTAACATGGCAACACGGCTGTCGCTGCTGTCACGCTAACATGGCAACACGGCTGTCGCTGCTGTCAACGCTAACATGGCAACACGGCTGTCGCTGCTGTCACGCTAACATGGCAACACGGCTGTCGCTGCTGTCACGCTAACATGGCAACACGGCTGTCGCTGCTGTCACGCTAACATGGCAACACGGCTGTCGCTGCTGTCACGCTAACATGGCAACACGGCTGTCGCTGCTGTCACGCTAACATGGCAACATGGCTGTCGCTGTCACGCTAACATGGCAACACGGCTGTCGCTGCTGTCACGCTAACACAACATGTACGCTAACATTACATCAAACGTTTAAAACAATCATGAAGGAAGATGAAGCTACAGTTACCCAGAGCTGGAGGAGACCCCCGACTGATTGAAATATTGAAATGGAGGAAAAAACATTTGCACCTTAAGAACCTGTTTTTGTCTCATAATAAAGACCATTTAGCAGCAAGTTTTTCCACATAATTTTAATATTCTGTAGAGCAGTGATTCTCAAAGTGTGGGCCGCGGCCCCCTGGTGGACCGTCGTGGGACTGCAGGTGGGCAGAGGTCATTAAAATTAAACAAATGTGTTTTAAATCCTCGATCTTTTTAAAATATGTTTTTAATTACTGTAAAATATTCATGACATGATTAAAAAAAACATTAAGAAGTAATAAAACAAACCAGTTAAGTGTTATTCTTACTGTCATCTTAACTTAATATAACAAGTGTCACCTTATTTGTTGACCCCTTACATTAATATCAGATCATGGTTCCTGGTCCTGTATGTTGATCACAGTTGTGATTAAAGGTTCTGGTGGGCCGTGGAGATTTTTCACATTTCAAATTAGGTCTTGGTATTCTGAAGTTTGGGAACGGCTGCTGTAGAGAGAAGCTGAAACGGAAATGACAGTTTTACATGGGCTGTCCCTTCAATGCTAATGCTAATGCTAATGTGAACCCTGGTTGGTTCAGGATTCAGAATTGGACCAATAGTTTTCGACAGTTAAAATGAATAAAATAATTGCCGTTTGTGGTGGTGTAGTATATGGGCAGTGGCAATCATTTTGACAAATAATTGCTCGCAGCAACATTAAAAAAGTATTTTTTTAAATTAACTAAAGATGAACTATTTAGTTGAAATGAACTGAACTAGTTCATTTTAATTTCTATGATCTATGAAGTGAACTAGTTCGTGTAGCAAGTGAACCTGCCCAACTCTGGTTAACGGAACCGGCCCGTTCTTGGAGACGGCTAATTTTAAAAACCTCTGGGTCTCTCTGCTCTGAAAACCGGATGTTTTCTCTTCGACAGTCGTCTCGCCTCATGAAAATCAACTCTCTACACTGCTGAACACTAATTTTATGCAATCAATTTACTGTTCAGCCAGTGGAAACCATTGTTAGACGGGGAGACGGTGAACTGGACGCTGATTAGGTCGAATAATGTGAATAACGAACCTCAGGAGCTCAGTCGACTGCAGGGAAATTAAATTACAGGTTTCTATGAATGACAGAAGATGACCCTCATCATTAATGATTGATCCTGAAGAAATCACTACGACTCCTGAAGGGACCTCATGAGACACCTGAGTGGTACGGACCACCCAGCACACATGTGTGCTCAAGATAGAAATAGTAATGACAGATGTGGTCTGAGACGAAATAATCACCCTCAGAGATACGACTCAGAGCATCACGTCCGTCACCGTCTGTGCGGGAAATTCACAAAAGCAGCTGCAGTTTCTAATTTAACAGGCGTCAGGAAGTCAGATCGTGAACACGAGACCTTCGGTTACAGAAAGAACAGAGGAAAAAGAAATGCAGTTTAAAAGAAGCGACGCTGCTTTAGCTGTACTTCCCTCTAGGGGGCGCCACAGTGGAATCGTCGCAACTAAACTTTGTTCCACAGAGGACACGCGCAACGCAAATCAGGCGCACACCGGAAAAATCTGCCGCAAAACGCAAATAACGGCGACAGGGTGAGGGGGGGCGGGGCCTCTGAGGTGAACCACACAGGTAGTAGCTGGTGTCATGTCTCTGATCCAGTGTGGTACAGAACTAGTTTCTCCTCTGACCTTAGATTTGGATTTCCACCACCAAAGTCTAACTAATCATTTGGATTGAAGAGAAAAAGAATCAGGCTGTTCTTTATTGGACCGCTGTCATCAGTCATCACTGGGGGCGGGGCAAGTTAACGCGATAATAACGCGTTAACGCATCAATTTATTAACGCCAACATTTATTTTATCGCGCGTTAACGCATGTCGCTCACATGCTTTTGTTTTGAAAAGTCTGTTTCTGGCTGCTGCGGAACCTGAAAACAGTAAACAGGAAAAGCTAAAATAGACATGGAGAACGGTAAAAAACCGTTAACTTTACAGTTCAGGTAGCAACTCAGGTAGCAATATTAACAATTCTGTCTGAAAAAAATAAATTGGACACAACAAAAACTTTGTTGTCATTCCCCATGTCCATCACAGACATCCCAAGTCTCCCGGAAGTTCCGGAGTCTCCCTTAATTAATAGTGGCTCCCTGATGCCGCGAGCTGGTAAAATATCCCGAGTTTTTGGACTACGCAGGGTGTTTTTTTTAAACATGCGAGCGCCAGCATGGAAAGATCTAATCCGCATCCTCGTACTTCAGTTCATTGCGCAGGCACCGGGGGGGGGGGGGGGGGGGGGG
>JAGFBZ010001205.1:0-33844 GCA_018398805.1 Hirundichthys speculiger
TCCACATACATGGACCTTTTGGACGTGTTTTTTTGATTCAAATTCTACACGTCATGTAATTTTTCATATACCCTGATGTATTTTAGGAAAATTACCCTCGAC
This sequence comes from Hirundichthys speculiger, assembly GCA_018398805.1. Taxonomy (NCBI): domain Eukaryota; kingdom Metazoa; phylum Chordata; class Actinopteri; order Beloniformes; family Exocoetidae; genus Hirundichthys; species Hirundichthys speculiger. Next base: position 103 of record JAGFBZ010001205.1, read on the forward strand.
TTTACATGTGGTATTGTCGACGTTACAACAAGTTACCATCGATATGAGCCTATAGTGTTTCCAACCAAACACTAAATTACTGCATAGCCCAAAATTAGAATTTGCATGGATTTTTCAAATGCGTTCATAAAAAAGCTTTACATCGCAACACTAGCCTAATAGACATTTTTAACAGGATAACTAACTGAAAACTTATGCTCCGACTGAAATGTGGTAACATTTACGATTCTATTTGGCTAATCGCCATTAGTACATTTTGCAGTACATTATTACTTCGCAAAAGATCTTTCATAAAGCATTAAATATAATTAACAGAAAATAAACTTACTGTGTAGGACTCGTCGCTTGCCAGTGCAGCCTACGTTCCTGCTGCATTCTGCAGCCGACCTGGCAACCTCTGGTCGGGGAGGAGGGGGAGGGTACACGCCGCTCAACAGTAATTTGAAAGTGACTGCAGTACCAGTTTTGGCCATCAGGGCCGGCTCTTGGCATAGGCGATATAGGCGGCCGCCTAGGGCGCCATCTGCTGGAGGGGCGCCGCCACACCGCCAGTCCCCCGTGGCCTTGAGGGAAAATAATAATAAAATAATAATTTTCTATGCCCACTGGCGCCCTCACTTAGTGTTTTCTGTCTGGACAAAAGTACATATTTGTTGGGTCCCCGCCTGCCGACCCGCAGCCTCAACCTCGGCAGGAGGACACGCCCAGCACCTCTCAGCGCGTTGCCAGGGAGCTGCGCGCTCGGCGACGGGAGCAGGCTGGGAGCGCTCCACCTCACAGCTGACAGTCATCAGCTCATCACTCACCTGCAGCTCATCGGCTCGTCTGGTAGGGGATAAATACACCTTCTCTCCTGACTTCGGTGCGAGTTCATGCCGTTACCAGCCACTTGTGTAGTGAGTTTCTGTGGGTTCTCGTCGCGCTCCTGTGTGGATCGTTTTTTCCTTGTGGATTAACTCCTTGTGGAATAACCTGTTTTTGTGGATTTACCTTTTTGTGGATTTACTGTTTTTGTGGATTACGTTCCTGGTGGATTTATCTTGTCTGGTGAGTTTACTCATCAAACTTGTGAGTATACTTCCAGTGACTTCTATTTGAAGCCTGAGGGTGCCACCTGAGGATTGTTCCCCTGAGTCTCCACTCGTGGAACTCTCCGGCGAGTCCCGGCTGCCAGAGACTCCCCCTGGGGGTGGCAAGAGAGGACTTCCGTTTATCCCCCCAGTACTGGATTGCTTCTGGTTCTTGCCTCATTGAGGGAAATCTTCTGAATAAACTCTACCTTTGTGCTCGAACTGTCAGTTGTTCGTGTCGTGCTTTTGGGTCCACCACAACCCTAACAGTATGAACTCGCCACCTTCGTCGACCCCAGCCGACGCAGCAGCTGCTCATGTCGCCCGGGTTCAGGCTGAGTTATGTCAGCAGATCCAGCGGACAACGGCCAACACCCGGCAGCTGCAGGTGACGTCTGCGGCGGTTCAGGACCTCCAGGCCCGGGTTCAGCCCCTCCAGGCTTCGGTGGAGTCCCTTGCTGGCCAGCAGTCGGCGTTCGCCACCCAGCAGGCAGAGGTTCTACAACAACTCCGCGCCCTCACCGCGGCTCTCGCCGTTCGGCCGAGAGATCAGCCGGCCCCCGACGTCGCGGAGAGACCCGCTCCTGTGGTCGATCCCCCTGCTGTCCCGGTGGTGGCTCCCTCTACTCCTCGAGAGCCCAGCATCCCCAGTCCTCGACCGTATGACGGCGACTTTGAAAGCTGTGCAACCTTCATCATGCAATGTGAGCTGGTTTTTCACCACCAACCTAGTATGTTCACATCCAGCGCAGCTCGCATAGCGTATATGACGAACTTACTCACTGGGCGAGCGGCACAGTGGGCCACCGCCTCTTGGGCCATGAGGGCAGCCTTCTGTTTTAATTACCCAGACTTTGCTTCAGAGCTCCGTAAGGTGTTTCACCACCCGGTGGGCGGCCAAGACCCAGGAACCCGGTTAGCTCGGCTCCAGCAGGGGAACGGCAGGGTGTCAGACTATGCCGTGGAGTTCAGGCTGGCCGCAATGGAGAGTGGTTGGAACGACCAGGCCCTGCGAGTAATGTTCCGGCGGGGGCTTAGCGATGCCGTAAAGGACCAGCTCGCTACCCGGGAGGAGCCGTCGTCCTTAGAAGAGCTCATTGGGCTGGCCACTAGGATTGACGGCCGTCTCCAGGAGAGGAGGCGGGAGCAGAACCGACGCCGGTCCCCTCCTAGTCGCTACCGTTCGAGTCCTTCGAGCAGGACTCCTGCTCCTCCGACGCCCCCAGTGGTGGAGTGGCATGCCTCAGCCACGACAACCACCGACGACGAACCCATGCAACTGGGCCGAGCCCGACTCAACCCCGCCGAACGGGAGGCCCGGTTCAGGGCGGGCCTGTGTCTGTACTGTGGTCAGAGGGGACATCTGATCAGAACCTGCCCTAACCGGCCAAAAGCCCAGGCTCACCAGGAGCACGAGGGATCCTGTTGAGCCGCCTGTCCTGCACCCCTCGCCCACAGAACCAGCTAGTAAGCGTAAGCTTGTCCTGGGCGGATAAGCGGCTTACAGTGGGGGCGCTTCTCGACTCAGGGGCAGACGAATGTTTTGTAGACTCTGAATTCGTCGCCCAGGCAGACATTCCGTTAGAGCCCCTGGAGAAGCCTATGGAGGCTTGTGCTCTGGATGACCGACGGCTGGCCACAGTGACACAACGCACCCTACCTGTTAGCCTTACTATCGCAGGTAATCACGTGGAGAAGCGCCGATTTTACGTCATCCGGTCACCGCTGGCTCCTGTGGTCCTTGGGTTTCCCTGGTTTGTGCAACATGAGCCGCGAGTCGCCTGGTCCTCGGGGTCCATATTGGAGTGGAGCCCCGCTTGTCACGCCCGTTGTCTGCAGGCAGCCGCCAGCCCGGCCCTCCACCAGGGCTCCAGTCTCCCACCTGCGGATCTCTCATCCGTTCCCCCTATGTATCACGACCTCGGCGAGGTTTTTAGCAAGACCCGGGCGCAGTCTCTGCCTCCCCACCGACCCTATGACTGTGCCATCAACCTCCGCCCGGGGGCCACCCTTCCCGGTAGTCGCCTCTACAGTCTGACTGTCCCCGAGAAAGTGGCGATGGAGAATTACATCACTGAGTCATTGGCGGCCGGGCTTATACGACCATCCTCCTCGCCTGTGGCTGCAGGTTTCTTTTTCGTAAAGAAGAAGGATGGGGGTCTTCGGCCCTGCATTGACTACCGCGCTCTAAATGACATCACCATCAGAAATAAGTACCCTCTTCCCCTTATGAGCTCCACCCTGGAACCTCTCACTCAAGCCACTATCTTCACTAAGTTGGACCTCAGGAGTGCTTACCAGGAGTGCTTACCATCTGGTCCGGATCCGAGAAGGGGATGAGTGGAAAACGGCTTTTAAGACGCCCCGTGGACACTACGAGTACCTGGTTATGCCGTTCGGCCTGACCAACGCGCCTGCGGTGTTTCAGGCGTTAATGAATGACATCCTCCGCGACATGCTGGATGAGTTTGTCGTGGTTTACCTCGACGACATCCTCATTTTTTCCAAGAACTTCGAGGAACACATCCAGCATGTCCGCCGGGTACTTGAGCGTCTCCTCCACAACCGCCTTTTTGTCAAGGCAGAGAAATGTAACTTTCATGCCTCCTCTGTAGATTACCTCGGGTTCATCGTGGAGAGGGGGCAGACTCGGGCAGATCCCCGGAAGATCCAGGCGGTTGTGGACTGGCCAGTCCCTCGTTCACGGAAGGAGATGCAGAGTTTCCTGGGGTTCGCTAATTTCTCTACCGTAGGTTCATACGCAACTACTACAGCAGCGTGGCGGAGCCCCTCACCCGACTCACATCTCCATCCAAGCCCTTCGCCTGGAGCCCCGCCGCTGACGCAGCCTTCCGAGGACTAAAGGAGAGGTTCACTAATGCACCTGTGTTGCTCCACCCGGATCCCCAGAGGCAATTCATCGTGGAGGTGGATGCCTCGGATACAGGCCTGGGGGCGGTTCTCACAACGATCGGCTGTTGATCAGAAGGTCCACCCCTGCGCCTTCTTCTCGCGCCGGCTTCTACCCGCTGAGGAGAACTACGACGTCGGGAACAGGGAATTACTAGCGGTGGTGGCCGCCTTGGAGGAGTGGCGCCACTGGCTGGAGGGGGCCGAGCAACCATTCACCATCTGGACCGACCATAAGAACCTGACGTTCATCCGCGCCACCAAGCGTCTCACCGGACGTCAGGCTCGATGGGCCAGCTTCCTGGGTCGGTTCGACTTCACCCTCACTTATAGACCTGGCTCTCGCAACACCAAGGCTGACGCCCTTTCCCGACTATACTCCAAGGAGGCGGCCGCTGAGGAACCTCCACCCATCCTCCCGGAAACCAAGGTGGTTGGAAGGGTGGCCTGGGGCGTGGAGACCCTGGTCCGTCAGGCGCTCCGCGCTCACCCTGCTCCCAGTGGTGTGCCCCCCGGTCGTCTATTTGTGCCCGAGGTGGTCAGGTCCCGAGTCCTCCAGTGGGGTCACGCTAGTAAGTTCGCGTGCCACCCCGGTGTCCACCGAACATACACCTTCCTGGCTCGGCGTTTCTGGTGGTCCACCATGAGAAGAGAGGTCCGGGAATTTGTCACAGCCTGCCCCGTCTGCGCCCGTGGCAAGGCATCCCATCAGGCCCCGTCCGGACTGTTACAACCCCTTCCCGTCCCTAGTCGGCCCTGGTCCCATGTGGCGCTGGACTTTGTAACGGGACTCCCCCCTTCCCACGGCAATTCCGTGATCCTGACGGTCGTTGACCGTTTTAGTAAAGGGGTGCACCTGGTGGCCCTTCCCAAGCTCCCTTCAGCTCTCGAGACGGCCGAACTTTTGACTAATCATGTCTTTCGTCTTCATGGTTTTCCCCAGGACGTGGTCTCAGATCGGGGTCCCCAGTTCGTGTCCCAGGTGTGGCGGGCCTTCTGCAAGGGGTTGGGTGCTTCGGTAAGCCTTTCTTCTGGTTATCACCCGCAGACAAACGGACAAACAGAAAGGACTAACCAGAGCGTGGAGTCTGCCCTCCGCTGTGTCGCCGCAGAAAAGCCGACCTCCTGGAGCCGGTTCCTTCCCTGGGTGGAGTATGCCATGAACTCTTTGGTCAGCTCTGCTACCGGTCTCTCACCCTTCGAAGGATCCCTGGGTTATCAGCCGCCTCTCTTCCCAGCTCAGCAGGCGGAGGTGGCTGTTCCCTCCGTCCAGGACCATCTGGACCGGTGGGAGGTTACTCGAGCTGCTCTGCTCCGCGCCTCGGACCTGGCCAGGAGGGGGGCCGACAGACGCAGGCGTCCCGCACCCACGTACCAACCCGGGCAGAAGGTGTGGCTGTCATCAAGGGACCTTCCGCTCCAGTCGAGAGCCAAGAAGCTAAACCCGCGGTTCGTCGGTCCCTTCGAGGTCGAGAGGGTCCTGAGTCCTGCGGCGGTGAGTCTTAGGCTGCCGGCCTCCATGAACATTCATCCGGTCTTTCATGTGTCCCGGATCAAACCTGTCTCCCACAGCCCTCTTATGCCTCCTTCCCCAGCGCCGCCTCCACCCCAGATCGTGGATGGTCACCCCCAGTGGAAGGTCCGCGAACTGTTGGACGTCCGGCGCCGGGGAAGGGGTTACCAGTACCTGGTGGACTGGGAGGGGTACGGTCCGGAAGAGCGGAGCTGGATTTCACGCCGGCTCATTGTGGACCCTGGACTGCTCAGTGCGTTCTATCGCTCCCATCCGGACAAGCCGGGCAGGTCGCCCGGTGGCTCCCGTAGAGGGGGGTACTGTTGGGTCCCCGCCTGCCGACCCGCAGTCTCAACCTCGGCAGGAGGACACGCCCAGCACCTCTCAGCGCGTTGCCAGGGAGCTGCGCGCTCGGCGACGGGAGCAGGCTGGGAGCGCTCCACCTCACAGCTGACAGTCATCAGCTCATCACTCACCTGCAGCTCATCGGCTCGTCTGGTAGGGGATAAATACACCTTCTCTCCTGACTTCGGTGCGAGTTCATGCCGTTACCAGCCACTTGTGTAGTGAGTTTCTGTGGGTTCTCGTCGCGCTCCTGTGTGGATCGTTTTTTCCTTGTGGATTAACTCCTTGTGGAATAACCTGTTTTTGTGGATTTACTGTTTTTGTGGATTACGTTCCTGGTGGATTTATCTTGTCTGGTGAGTTTACTCATCAAACTTGTGAGTATACTTCCAGTGACTTCTATTTAAAGCCTGAGGGTGCCACCTGAGGATTGTTCCCCTGAGTCTCCACTCGTGGAACTCTCCGGCGAGTCCCGGCTGCCAGAGACTCCCCCTGGGGGTGGCAAGAGAGGACTTCCGTTTATCCCCCCAGTACTGGATTGCTTCTGGTTCTTGCCTCATTGAGGGAAATCTTCTGAATAAACTCTACCTTTGTGCTCGAACTGTCAGTTGTTCGTGTCGTGCTTTTGGGGTCCACCACAAACCCTAACAATATTAACATTACAAATAAATAAACAGTGACATGTTCCTAAATTATGTGTGAGCACGTGACGAGTCGTTATTGGGTCTGGATCATGATGCGCGGATCAGAGATCAGGGCAGGACAAGTGGAAGACGATCTCGGACAGGTGTGATTTGTGAGATGAAAAGGCCGTCCAAGCCCTCAAGTGCGCAGAACAGAAAGAGAAGAAAGGAGGAGAAGAAGAAGTCGCAATATAAAGGTAACATTAATATCTTCTCTTTTTTTATGCCGTTTTGTGTGAAGACTTTTTATTTGAGCTAGCTATGTTGAAGTAACGTTAAACAACGCCAGAGAAGGACTTTGGGCATGGGCAATGCTGACTTAACATGGTAAAAAAAAATAATAAAACACACTGATAGCTACTAAGAAGGATTAATAAATTATGAGAGGGATCAAAATAGAGGCCAAATCATGTGCACGCGCCGCCGGTCAGCTGATGGGTCGGCTATGATCAGTGTATCTGGCTTCCTTTTTAAAAATACAATAAAACACAGCTTTCTGCTGGCTGTTCTCTGTGTTGTTTAATGTGAAATGAACTGCATCAGCGCTGTTTATGTCTATGATGAGAAGAATGTAAAAATTAGCTTGTTTTATCCGTTATAGGATAGTTTCTACACAGTTATGATCCCTGCCCGTGTGTCCGCTCTGATATTGCATTACAGTTTCATCAAATCATTATAAAATTGAAAATTAATTTTACCATTACTATTATTAACAACTGTGTGTCCAGTGTTGCTGCTGCTGCTTAGCTCTCCTCCTCCTACTGTACTTATCTCATTTGATATTGTGCCTAATGATTGCTGAAATTCAGTCGCCAGGTGATGAAAATGTAAACTGCAGCAGCAGCTGTTTTTTTTTTTTTCATTTTTTATTTTTGCTTGTACAGTCATAAATATATCTACTCTATATCTGTCTAGATGCACTCAGAAAATATTTGCAGAATCAGAATCAGAATCAGTTTTATTGCCAAGTACGTTTTCACATACAAGGAATTTATCTTGATGTCTGGTGCAGAACATATAAACATATAAGATATAAAAAATATAAAAATAAAGGAAAATATAGAAAAAATAGAACAAGTACTAAAATGGAATAAATGCACAATAGAATGACATTGAAATATTATAAAGTGAAGGTACAGGCATGGACAGTATGGGAAATGTGGTTATTGTTTGTAATGGCCTTTAGTCCACAGGTGTGCGTTAATGTAACGCAGAGGGATGTATACTTTGTAACGCAGAGGGATGTATACAGATGCCCCAAACAGCTGCTGGAGCGGTGCCTTCTGATCAAACATCCACACAAACACAGCTCCCTGAAGCATGTAAGTTTATTGTTTGTGGTCTCTGACACACTGCTATGATGTTGTTGTTGATGTTATTGTTGTTAATGTAAATGGTAATTACAGTAATGAAGTTATTAGTCAAATGAAATAAAGTGTGTTTATTAAGTGAAGTAGAATAACACAACAAACTTAATGCTGTGGTGTTACAGTATGGATGTCCTCTATGTCCTGTGACAGTTGCTGCTGCAGAGAGGAGCTTCTCCAAATTGAAGCTCATCAAAACATACTGAGATCCACCATGTCTCAGGAGCATTTAAATGGACTTGCCCTGATGAGTATAAACCGTGAAATGTCCAGGCAGGTGTCATTTGATGACACTATAGATGCCTTTGCTGCCAGGAAGTCCAGATGTGTCCAGACGTGTCCAGACGTGTAAACTAGTTAAAAGACAAGTTTATTTAATATTTAATAATAATTAATATATTTAATTAAACTGTTGTGATTGCTCAGTTGTCATTGAATTGCAGTGGGCTTGGGGGGGGGGGGGGGGGGGGGGGGGGGGGGTGGGGGGGGGGGGGGCACCGGGGTGTAATCTCGCCTAGGGCGCCAAATTGGGTAGAGCCGGCCCTGTTGGCCATAATCTTACACACGGCTCCTTTAATGCCCAAAACAGGTTCAAGGATGCCACAGGCCAGAGACAGTTTGCATATAAAAATATATTCTTTATTTAACAACTAATTAAAAGAATTTGCACACAAAAAAAGAAAACATTGCTGTAAAAGAAAATAAGATGTTTAGGCCGGGGCTTACCGTGTGGCAGAGTCAACCTTAAAGGGGGGGGAAGGAGTCCTCACAACACCCGTGTCGTCACTCACACACACACACACACACACTCACAGCAAGGAAAAAAAGGGATTTGTGAAACACCGCCACCACTGGTTGAACTGCCACCCTGGGCCCTCAGCACCTGACGGGACAAAAGAGCAATGAATAAAACTGTACAAAACACACAAAAAAACATGCAAAGTAAATAATCATGCAAAGGAACCGGACAAATTAATATAACAAAAAACAAAAACATTTAACCAGCCGGAACATGCGTCCTTTGAAGGCTCAGCTGACGTCCGTGAGACAACGCATTCAGCGCGTCAGAAGGACGACTCAGCTGCAGACTGATAGATAAACAAATCCGGAGAACCAAGACAGCAGTCTTTCCAGGAGTGATGCTTAGTTGACCCAAAATCTGGTCCTAAAATAAGCATAAATATATTTATGATGATCTGAATTTAGGGAAAGAAAAGGAAGTGTAAGCACACGTACCGCTTTGTTGGCATGAGCCCAATGAGACATGCGCAAAGGGCATTCCGCATGCAAACGTTATTCCAGCTGTAATCTACAACAAAATTGCAGGAATCAGCAGGGAGCCAACAATGGCAGAGACAGTAAGGACAAACAACGTACCAGAGCGGGCACCCCGTAGCGCACACAGCATCTGGCAGCGCAGCCTGCCTCTTCAGATCCAGCAGCACACGTAACAGTGTTGTTTGCTGCCAATGAAACCATACCACACAAACACCACCGAGAAGCAGAGGAAGAGCTGGAGACTGGCCACACTTCCGCTTTTAAAGGATAGGTGTACCGCCCACTAATCAAGGTAGATCGAAACCATATAGTGGCGATGAGGAGAACCTCCTCTGGCCACACATGTCTAGAGCATATGGAAGAAGAGTGGATTCTAGTAAGAGCCATATTCTATTCTTCATCTGACAGCGGGACCCCAAGGTCATTTTCCCATCGTTCTCGAATATGAGAAATTGAAGGGTAGCAGCTATCCATGATGCAGGAATGAATAAATGATACTCTACCTTTAATAAGCGTACTGACTCTTAATAGGGAGTCCAAACAGGACAGAGAGGGAAGAGTAGGCAAATCTGAAAACGTTTTACGAGTAAAATCTCTTTTTTGTAAATAGCGGAAAAAATGATTACTAGTTAGCCCGAATTTTCTGGACAATTGCTCAAAACTAGTAAAAGTGTTGTTGACAAACAGGTCTTCAATACTATGAATGCCCTTGTTATACCAAATTTGACCGGAATTAATTTAAAGCGGAATGAGTGTATACATGACCGCGGAATTATTCTATTCAGATTTAAAATCAGAATAAACCAGCCACTTACTTCGGAATTAAGTTTAATTCAGATTGGACATTTTCATTCGAAATTAGGTGTTTACATGGTAATTTTTAATCATTTTAAATCAGATTTAATTTTAATTCTGAATTAAAGAGGAATTAAACTTCCCATGTAAACGCACTAAATGAGAAGAAAACATCCTGACAAAGTGAGTCAGCACTTAGAAAACAATTAGAATAAACAACCTTTCTTGCCAGATGCCAAACAGACATCCTGTGAAAAACCAAATACACCCTTAGGGCTTGATTCTCGCACCTACGTAAGAGTTACGCGCTGCCAGTTATGTACTTTTCCAGCTGCATGCAGTCTGTGGTGGAGTGACCTCAAAACCTGGGTGTTTTCACTGATATCCATATTCTCTCACTGACTGGAACAACCTTTCACTGACGCCCCTCTGAGGCTGAACTTAGTCCAGCATCACTGGAAGGTTAAACGCAGAGGCCTACTATGGCTCCTCTCTGCACCTGACCAGAGGGGTGTACTACGAAGCCAGTTCGACACAGCCAGGCTTTCTTTGGGTGAGCTGGCTTAACAAACCTGAAACTCACCATCAGAGATAACCGGTACCACGACGGTGGTTATCAACTATCTTTGTTAACCGCGGCTTTCTGCTTTCTGCTCTGTGCGCGTTCACATAAAAGGGGGCGTTTGACGCGTCATTTGACGCCTCTTCCGGATCAACTGGATAGATGGCGGTCCGTATATTTCAGTCAGGAGGAACAGGTTTTAATAATGCAGGGCTATGAGGATTTCAAAGAAATCTTTACGGCCAAAAGCAACACTGTAGGTGCGAATAAAGCCAGAGAGGAGTGCTGGCAAAAAATTGCAGATCGTGTAAATTCGTAATGTGACAGTGTGAGGTCCTGTCACTGACCTCCGATTGATGACGTGTCCTGGCTACATGGCTCAGAGAATATCCCTTTGGCTGACTGGCAATTGTGCGTGACTTTCACCTGGGAGTCTGGGGATCAAACCCCACCCGGGCACTCTGTAGCGTCTCTTGCCACAGTAAATTATATTTATTTCACCACTTAATGCACCTTAATTAATCTCCCTCCCTCTTTTAGAGTGCTTAAACTTTAAACTTAATGCAGCAGATTTAAACATTATGTAGGTCTGACTGTCCCATTATGAATGATAAATGAAAATCACTTTAGTTTTTTGCTAAATCTATGTGAAATTAATTTAAGATTTAATATTATCTGTGATACCAATATACACTCACCGGCCACTTTAATAGGTACCCTATCACCCTGGGGAATCTATGAATTATATTACAACATTTCATATGAAATTCCACGTCACACTGATTATCAATATAATGGACTATTAATTTATGTTACCTGATTTAGTAAAACGCTTCTTGTATTTGAAGCGTGGGCAGATGGCCAGGGAATACTACAAACATATTCAGCAGTTCAGTAAGAGCAAGTACAACCTTTATTCCAGTATTCTGGCTCAGATTTTCTGCATCACCAACTGAATGCATGTAGGTTCCCGTGGCAAAGAAACGCAAAGAAACGCACACCGTTACTGTGAGCGCACGGCTGCGTTTGGTGGCGCTGCCAATATCTGGCTCTAGCAGATTACAAATGTAACGTATTCCCTCAGCTGGAAATCTCTAGCGTTCATAGAGAATATGGTCATGGGAAGCCAGCGGATCAGTCCGGTCTCTGAATACTCTCCCTCCATTGCACAATCCTGGCGCTCAGGTCAACGGGATTGGGTGAAAGTGAAAGGGCGGCGCTTTTTGAGCCTTAACTCTGCACATAACCTGCTCCGGACCAGGTTAAGCTTGCAGAGTAAGTTACCATGGTGATCTAGCCAGGTTAAAAGAGAGCCACCTTCGTGGTACTGGAAATCCTGGCTTTAGACTCAACATACCTCGCTAACCCTCTAATCTCGCTTCGTAGTATACCCCTCAAGTCGTCACGGATTGACTCGATGATTGGCAAGGTAAGGAGCTGGGGCATGGTGGCCAGGTAGTTTAGGAGGAGGTCATACATTAGGATCCTGCCATGGCTGACCTAAACAATGACAGCTAATGAGGAAAGCTTTTTGCTTATTTCCATCATCAATGTCATTAGCTTTGAAAAACTGATCAAGAATCTCGCAGTACTCTTCCCAATCCCTTCGATTCCCTTCGAATCAAACGCTGACAGATTTCCTACCATCACATTTATCTTCGCTTCACATGCTCTAGTCCTGCATCCACCCTTTTGTTAGCACCTTTTCGTTTGTCTTTCGTTTCAATCCACCATCATCTTCAGTCAAGCGCTTGTCATTGTATCCTAGCATCCTCATCGCCAATATGTAATAACGTGTACTAATAAGCATAAATCATAATGTGATTGTCCATCCAAGGTAGATCTTTTGTCTTTTTATTGTTTACACGAATACACAACTACAACATGTTCCCTGTCTGTTATACTATGTTCCGGTCTATATGTATATCTACAGGTGACGTTGGTAGGCTCTCCCTCTGGTGGCGTGGGGGTAGCACTGCATATTAAAATGCTCAGGATACCACACTGGGTCAGGTGTTTTTTTTTTCTTTTTCTTTTTTTAACTCAGGTAAATGCCCGTTTACACGTGGAAGTTAACTTCTCATTCATAACTTTTGGTTTGGCAGAAGGTAAAATGGTTGTTTTGTGAGTTTGTAGAAGATTTAAGACCACCTTAGACCAGGTCCAAATCAAAAACCACCAGACATGGACTGGCTAAACCTCAACAGAATTACCTTCAGATACTCACTTATAGGGTGAATTCCAATTCCTCCCTTAACCCTCAATCTTAAAAATGTTTGCTCCCGCTAGGTGCAAGTGCTGTCCCGATTCTAAGAACGTCAAATTGAGGGACAAGTTTGAGGGCTGTATCGCCCTCAAAATTGAGACACTGGGTAATTTAGCCAAGACATCTTCGAAAAGGATGGCGAAAAAAGCTAGCTACAAATGTAAGTATCTTCGTAGTTCTTAAAGATATAAATCAGCACCGCTCTCAGCAACCCCCCTCCTAATGGACAATATGACTCATCTCATCTCTTTGTGTGCAATATATATATATATATATACATATACATATTCATTAACGTGCAATAACTTATCTCAGGTGTAGTCATCACTACCAACATATCCTTGTAAATAAAGTCAGAGTTATTATTTATTATTTATTATATATTCTCTATTGTAGTGATTGTTTGTTTTTATTATTGTTTTATCCTATTTTATTGTTGTCCTTTTTCTCTTTTTTATTGCTATTGCTGCTGTAACAATGTAAATTTCCCCATTGTGGGACAAATAAAGGATTATCTTATCTTATCTTATCTTATCTTAAATGTTACGAAACCATCTTATTGTCTTTGTTTGAGACATTTTTCATGGATTAACATCGTTGTTGCGTAACATTTATTCTTTTACTTTACGATGTTTGCTGCCGGACCCAATCGGTGCTCTCTGACAGGCTGGACACCGTTAAGCAGATCATGTTGGTGTCCCCCTGCAGCGTAGGCCTATAGCAGCATAGCTATGACGAGGCTACTCTAGTCTGAGCTACTACAACTATGGCTATAACTATTAGCCCCTACACACTATAGATTAGACTAACTGTAGGCTTTACTGAACAGAAATGTTCTCAGTTTAGTTTTAAAAATGGAGATAGTATCAGCCTCCTTAACCCAAACTGGTAGCTGGTTCCAGAATAAAGGTGTCTGGTAGCAGAAGGCCCGTCCTCCAAACCTACTGTTAGATATTCTAGAAATGACGAGTAATCCTGCACTCTGAGAGCGGAGAGCTCTATCTCTGCCGCTCTTCACCCCTTCCTTCCCTTTCTTCCTCCCTTCTTCCTCCTCCCTTCCTCTTCCTCTAGCTCATTCCATAGTTAATTAGCAGCACCTCGTTACTGTAACTGTGCTCCATTTTCTTTCCTGTAGTTTGTTGTGCTGTTTTCACCCCTTTTTTCTCTTTTCTTTCTGTATGTTTTCAGGCCAGAGTTTCCTGAGTTTCATGCTGACTTTCAGTTCCATCCCAGCGTTTACCTCCACCTGTGTTTGTAGGTGTGTTCGGGGTGACGGTTACCGTGGTGACCGGTGATCTGGTCCTCTGACCATCTCACCTCAGTGCTGCTACCTGCATCTGTTTATGTAGTCATTACATTCAGTCATTTGTGTCTCTCCTCTCTGTCCTCCATCCTCTCTCTCTTTCTTTCTTTACCCAGCTGGTCTTCAGCAGGAAGGTCTCTCCATATGATCCAGGTTCTGCTCAAGGTTTCTCTTGCAAAGTGGAGTTTTTTCTTGTCCCTGATTGGTTTAAAGGTTTTTTTCTCCCGCTGTAGGAGTTTTTTACTTGCCAAATTATCCTTGATTAGGATTTAATATTATAATTTTAGTTAATGATATTTTCTCGGGGGTCATGATCTGGGTCTCTGTAAAGCGCCTAGAGACAATTGACATTGTAACAGACGTTATACAAATAAAACTGAACTGAATTGAATTACTGAAACCTGGTTGAATCCAAACATCTCAGACTCCATCATGGATCTACCTGGATTCACCCTCGTACGGTCAGACAGAGATGCTGAAGCTGGTGGCAAGAAGAAAGGACCGGGACTGGCTTTATTAGTGAATCCTGCACAGGCAACTGTCCCGGAGCACATGCGTTATCCAGATGTTGAATTATTGGCAGTTGGATTGAGACCAAACTATCTATGAAGAGAATTCAGTCATTCAATAACAAAACTTGTTTACATTCACCCAGTGACATGGCTGAAGCTCCATGTAACAGACTACATAGATGTGTTGCTAGGATACAGACCAAACACCCAGATGCACTTATAATGATATCAGATGACCTCAATAGTGTCATTATATATTTCCACCTAACTGGATTTACAGTTTGTTAATTGTACTACCAGAGAAAATAAAACCCTGAGGTTTGATCTGAGGTTTGTCTGTGTTTTTTTGTGGCTGCAGGTGTAGTTTTCAGACAGAACTGAGCCCATCAGTTTTGTTCTTAGCACCGCAGTCCTGCATTTCTGCTGTCTGAAACCCCTGAAAAAACACAGAAGACAATCACTGATTGATTCATGGAAGCACCTTTATTGATCAGGGGAAGTTTCAGTCTGACAAATAAACTTTGGTTCAATTCTTTAATTCAGATTCACTTCGTCTCAGTTTCCATCAGCTCAACTGTACATCGGTTTCAACCACCAGAGTTGCTCTGACAAACCAATAAATATCATCCAGGATTCACAAGGATGCGTTGCGTCCGTCTACATACACTGGCGATGCCACCCGGTGCCCAACTGAATTGTGGGTTCCGTGCACATTGCACCAATTGTGTTGGTACCATCAAAAGTTGGGGGATTTCCAACTTTTCCCACGTCAACACATGCAACAGCCAAAGGTCAGCACGCACCCACGTGAATCCAGCATAAATGTAGTTAGTTATGCAGATAAAAACCATCATGGGCAGGGGTAACCTCCACTACCACTTCCTTCCTGCTGGTGCTGTTTGCTTGGAAAAAAAAAACATTTATGAATGAATAAGTGACAGAAGGCTGATATTAAAACCATGATTAAAGAATGCCAAGCTGACATGACTGGTCAGAATGATCACTGTTGATTCATGACACCCTCTGCTGGTCATTAGAGGAACTGCAGGGATTCTCTCCTGTGTGACTTCTCATGTGGACAGCCAAATTACGACTTTGGGTGAAACTTTTAAAGCATATTTCACAGGAAAACGGCTTCTCTCCCGTGTGCGTTCTGGTGTGACGAGTTAAATTACATCTTTGTACGAAGGTTTTGTGACAGACTGTACATGAGTACAGCTTCTCTCCAGTGTGAATTCTCATGTGATCACTCAAGTGAGGACGTTGGCTAAAACTTTTACCACAGATCTGACAGGAGTACGGCTTCTCCCCAGTGTGAGTTCGCATGTGAACAGTCAAATTACGACTTTGGGCAAAACTTTTAAAGCATATTTTACATGAATACGGCTTCTCTCCCGTGTGTGTTCTGGTGTGCTGGATTAAAGTACATCTTTTTATGAACGTTTTATGACAAACTGTACATGAATACGGCTTCTCACCGGTGTGAATTTTCATGTGGTCACTCAAATGAGGATGCTGGCTGAAACTTTTATTACAGATCTGACAGGAATATGGTTTCTCCCCAGTATGAGTTCTCATGTGGAGAGTCAAATTACGACTTTGGCCGAAACCTTTAAAACATATTTTACATGAATACGGCTTCTCTCCTGTGTGCGTTCTGGTGTGGCGAACTAAATGACATCTTTGTGCAAAAGCTTTGTGACAAGTTGTACACAAGTACGTCTTCTCTCCTCTGTGAGTCTTTGTGTGGATCAACAACCTACAATACTGTCTGAATCTTCTACCACAGATCTTACATGGATACTTCCTGTCACCGGTGTGGGTTTTTTCATGTCTCCTCATCAGACTCGTATTTTTAAACGATTTCCCACAAACATCACAGTTTAGAGGTTGTTCTGTGTCAGAACTATGATGACTCTCTGACATGGGAGAGTTGTCCACATCATTACTGTCACGTCTCTTCTTTGGTTCTGGTTCTTCATAGTCTGTATCTTCCTGGTCCTGGTTCTCAGCTACCAGACAGTTCTGAGAGAGGAGCTGGTCCATGTCTGGTTCATCAGAAGTTGGAGTCACCATGATGATCTCAGCCTCCTGCTTCAGAACCAGCTGCTCTTCCTCCAGTTCCTCTTTAATCTGTGGAGGTTCTGGTTCCTCCTGGTCCAAACTGGAGCTCCTCTCCTGGTTAAAGAGCTGCTGGTCAGGACCATCATCCTCCTCTTTACAGATAGAATGTTGTTGCAGGTCTGGAGGGACAAATGGACATGAGAAGAAGTTTATTCATGAGTTTAGAACATTCTGATCTGAGAAACCATGTTTCTGCAGTACCAGCAGTACCAGCAGAACCAGCAGAACCAGCAGAACCAGCAGAACCAGCAGTACCAGCAGTACCAGCAGAACCAGCAGTACCAGCAGAACCAGCAGGATACTCACACATGGACATTTGTTCCATGAAAACACCAGACTGAATATAAGATCCTCTCAACAGTTCTGGTGGAATCAGACTTGTGGATCATGAAATACTGGGGTGTGAAATGTCACAATAGTTTGCATGACATCATTTTATTGGGTCAAACATGTCAACTATTATTACTGTATTAATAAATGAGTATGTGTTGCAAATATGAGCTCAAATCAATGGTTACTGGTATAATACGCGTCCACTGAGCTTTCTGTCCACTAGATGGCAGCATGTTACACGTTCACTGTCTGATCAGGTCTGGTTCAGTGTCACTTGATCTGCTGGAGAAAGGAAAAGGTGGAGGACGAAGACGTGCCACTGGAGAGACAATTAAAAGAAACTCACTAACGTGGAATTATTTCCCATTTAAACAGCAGAGATGGTATGAAATATATATCGCTGCAGGCGTGTGATGCTAAGTATCTCATATCAACTCGGATAACGCGGTTCAGCTCAGCCTTGGTTCATGTTAACCCCTGATTACAACAGAACATCATCTCCCAGAGGACTGGAGTCCACCATTCTTTAAACAAGGACAGTACACATCTTAATATGAAGACATAACAGTTATTGTCCCAGACCTTGAATACGTTTATTTCTGCAGTAAAGATGGCCATTCTAACACGTGAAATAATGATGACTGACTCTGTGTTGGAGCCAGCTCCTAGTGGTCAGTGGAGGAACTGCAGGTGCTGGATGTACAAACCTGGAAGGTCTTAGATCTGCAGGTTCTGGTCAGATGGTGGTGACTAGGGTTCAAACTGGAAACCATTTCAGTTTTTTAGTCATTATACTGCCCTCTGCAGGAGTTTGTTACAAACATAGTAATCTTTATGAGCACATTAGTTTTTCCCCTGGTCTCCCTTTAAACACTTTTATCAAATATATTGCAATCACAGAGGAAACATTTTTGTATGATTGTTCTAATTATGTTTATTGTACGATTCTTTTTCAGATACTTTACAGGAGCTAATTCAGCTCCAGACTGATTCATTCACCACAGAGAGATGCATAAAATCATTCCTGTCGCTATTAAACTATTTAACTCTGGGCTGCGACTCACTTGGACATCGTATTCTGTGTATACACACTAATTTTACATATACATTTTTTCTTAAAATGCCATGCTCTTTATTTACGTATGTAAATTAGTTTATTTCTGCTGGGATATTTGAATATTTAACTCTGGTCTGGGCATTAAATTAGGATATTTTTCTTCATTCTACCAGACCTTTATTTTTTCTGTTGGGAAGCTTGTAACAATAATTTCCCTTTGAGATCAATAAAGTTATTCTGATTAATCTACATTCTTATTCTTTTTTCAAATAAATCTACTCGTTTGATTTTTTAAATTTATTTTATTGTTACCTCATGTCAAAGAATTTTGAGTTTCCTTTTCCTTTGAGTTAGAGGTGGTTAGGTGTTGGTTAACTCACACAGTGAAAGCAGAGACTCTTGGTCTAAATTAAGTGACCTGGAAAATTTAAATGAATTAAAGAATAAAAAAAGAATTTGTTGCAATTCATAACATCTTTACTATTAAACATATACCGTATTTCCAGACTAAGATGTGCTTTTTTTTGCAGTTTTGCTGGTTCTATCTATCTATATATCTATCAGCATGGAGAGACAGCTGGCAGGAGGGAACAGACCCCAACGGGACGGTTGTGGGTTAGCTGCCCCTGATTGTAGTCTATGACGCCCTGGAGCCTGTAGGAGACGCCCCCCTTAGCGGCGAAGAAGCAAACAAAGAGAACGCCCCCAGAGTCTGCGAGAGCGGGGACGGAAGACAAAATGATATGGACTGGACCGGAAACGACTGTGAGTAAAGAAAGCACAGCGTGAGATAATACCACAGCAACCAGCACTGCAGATGTGCAGCTGCGGATGGAGGAAAATAACATCTTTTCAGGGTTTGAGGATTCACCAGGCAAAGAAAAGGTGCTTGAGTGAAGAGAGTCGGGGCCTCGTATTGACCTCTTCTTGCGAAAGGAGTCAAATCAGTCGAATGAAGTTCGCCAACTGGACAAAAACCAGCATCAACAGCCCTGTCACGGAAGAGGTAAACTCAAGGACTGGAACAAACAACAGCAGTGGACCCCACCCAAACTCCCCGACCTGCAGTCGAGCGGAGACTCCCAGGCTACAAACTGCGTGTGAAGAAGCCCGGTGCTGCAGAAAAGAAGCTGTGGGAAACGACGAATCACAATCTGACACGGCCCCTCGAACAGCTTAGAACAGGAGTGGGCAATTAATTTTTACAAGGGGCCACATGAAAAACCTGAGTTGTGTCAGAGGGCCACATCAACGATAACTTGAACTTAATCCTGCTCAACTTTCTTTCATTGTAAAATGCATTAAATTATATATTCTAAATAGCTGGTACTGGTAATTAGAAGAATACAATTATTCTGTAGATATTTATATTAGGCTCTGTGAAATTGTGGTGTATAGGTCGAGTAAAAAAACAAAAATAATCATTAATAAGTCCAATTTATTCTTAACTTGTTAAATTCCTCAAACTGTGAATTACAACACATCTATAGTAGAGATGCGCGGATGAACCGCACACCCGCGGGCGGAGCGGATAATCCGCATATCGGGCGGATGATTCGTCACAAAATAATACTTTAATTAAATTCGGGCGGGTTGCGGTTGAAGCACTCAAATAATAATAATAATAAGAAAACATATTTTACATATTATTAAAAAGGATGGCGGCTCGGTTCGGTTTTGAAAATTGGTGAAAAAACGTTCCTGCAAATGGATAGCGGGCGGATAGAGATTTTAAGAAGCGGTTGCGGGTTAAAATATACGTCATCCGCGCATCTCTAATCTATAGAAACACATCAATAAAATGAATGTTTTAATGTTTTCCACCTCATTTTACCAATTCCTTGTTGGCAGTGTTTTCACAACTTTTGAAAGTAGAAGTTGCGTTGAGTGAAGTAGGAGTTGCAAGGCCCGAAAGACCCCCCTAGGGGGGTCTGGGGACATGCTCCCCCAGCAAATTTTGAAATTCTAGACTCTCGGAGACGCATTTTCTAGCATTTTGAGACGCAAAATGGGATGTTCAGATACCGTTTTTTTTTAAATTAAAATAACCCTAGCCATAACGTTGCATGTCTTTTGTTAAACAAGAGTAAAGAAAGTTTGAAAGAGCAAAGTGTGATACATGTATTTAATAACAAATCAAATGAAAATAAACTAGTTATTTTATAACTCCATGTTTGCTTGGTTTATGATAACATTAACGTCCTTGATATTAGTGGACAGTAGTGGATCCAACGCATACTCACTATTGGCAACATTTTGGCATTGTGCTTAGTAATATGCAAGATTATCAACAATTTAAATGTGAATTTTCGAAAGTAAAGGTTAAATTATAACATGTAAACTCCGTCAAGCCCATTAATCTGATCAATTTAGCAACTACTTAATTCAGTAAAGGGCAATTTGTACAAGAAGAAGAAAAAAACAAATTGCAACTTCTCCATCATTTTTGTTCAAAACAACAGCAAATTAATTTATAGGAAATACAGTGCCTTGCAAAAGTGTTTGGCCCCCTTAAACTTTTTGCCACATTTCAAGCAAAGATTTTTTGTCAAGAATCAACAAGTGGGACACAATTGTGAAGTGGAACAAAATGTATTTGATATTTTAAACTTTTTTAACAAATAAATAAACTGTAAAGTGGGGCGTGTAATATTATTCATTCTCCTTGCGTTAATACTCTGCAGCGCCACCTTCTGCTGCAGTTCCAGCTGCAGGTCTCTTGGGGTTTGTCTCTATCAGTTTAACACATCCAGAGACTAAATTCTGGTTCATTCTTCCTGTAAAACAGCTGGAGCTCAGTGAGGTTGGATGGAGAGCGTTTGTGAACAGCAGTCTTCAGCTCTTTCCACAGATTCTGGACTGGATTTAGGTGGCTGTTCTAACACATCTTCCATTTCAATATGATTGCTGCTCAGAGCTCCTTGAGATGTTTAAAGCTTGGGAAATCTTTTTGTATCCACATCCAGCTTTAAACTTCTCCACAACAGTATCTGGGACCTGCCTGGTATGTTCCCATGATGCTCTCTGAGCTTTAACCAGAACCCTGAGACTATCACAGAGCAGGTGCATTTATACGGAGGAAGTCGGAAGATGTTATTAGATGTTATTACTCTGGATGCATCATCATTAGAAAAGTGAACCATTACATTTAGGTTTTTTTTTTTTCCATGTTTTGGGTGGTTGTTTAATCAACATTCAGAGAAAACGTCCATCCTTGGAGCTGATCAGACAGACGTTTCTAGAACTCTGGAGCTGTCATGTGTGTTCACATAACTGGCCTGCTGAGTGGAAACGGACAGATTTGTAAAGTGTTCTTTATTAACGCTGCTTTTTTTTTTTTTTTTTAACACGGATCTACAGCGGTTGAGCGACCGTTAACGATCAGGCACGTTCCACAGTGAACGAGCGCACGTGTATTTTCAAGTCGGATATAAAACCGGTCATCGGGGGCGCTACGTGTGCAGCGCTGTGGCTGTTGCTCCGGGAAAGCAGCTGCTTTATACCCGGCGTCTCCTTCGTGACGGCGAAGAGCTTTTTTTCTTTTGTTGCTATAGACTAACTTCTTGGAGCACAACACAGTCAGGTACCAGGTAGCTTCTGGCAGCAGCTTCCAAACCGGTTCTGTCCCCTGTCACTCTGTCCCTGTTCCTCTGTCCCCGCCCAGAGACACTTGAATTTTGCCTCCGTTCTTCCACCGACTCACTTCGCCTGCGTTTTAAGACCACTCAGAAATAACGTGTTTCTGTGCGTGTTTTTTTTTTCTTCTTCCCCTAAATCATAGTCAAAAGCCGGAGATACTTTAACCCCTGAGTTTATTAACTCAAAAACCTTTGTGGACACTTGGCTCTTTTACGAAAACTTTATTTATTTCATAATTTATTTACCCAAGGGAAAGTAGGCGTCGCAAATGGTAAAGTTGCCGTCGGATGCGACGGCCGACGGCTGTTTTTGAAAACACTGGTTGGGTTTGCAGTTTTTCTTGCAATGCATCAGCCTCTATTGTGCGCTCTTTATCAGACAGATTTCTGTATTTTACCTCATGCTTGGTCGTGTAGTACGGATTCAAATTATAATCTTTAAACAGCGATCTGTGTAGCACAAATCACGGCTTCACCTTTTAATTTCTGTAAAGAAATACTTAGCGGTCCATGTCTTGTTGAAAGCACGTCATTCCTTGTCAACTTTTCTTTTCTTAGCGTCAGCACACATTTTAACGGCAGCATCACATAGCGCTGTTTACCTTCATGCACGTACGCTACACAGAAGTACTACGCCTTTCAAAATAAAAGCACCACAGTTGTATTGCACGCACGACATAGATTTTTTTTTTTATTAAGTTGTAATCAAATGTAATTTATGATTGGCCTCATGCGGGCCGGACAGAGACGCACAAAGGACCGGATGTGGCCCGCGGGCCGTGTTTTGCCCAGGTCTGGCTTAGAGGCACAGCGGAGAGGAACATCATCTATCAATACGGAGCAGATAGCTTTGGCGTACTACAGATGAAAGTTGAGGTTCTGCCTCAAGTGGAGGAGTTTAAGTATCTCGGGGTCTTGTTCACGAGTGATGAGAGAAAGAAGCGGGAGATCGACAGACGGATTGGTGCAGCGTCTGCTGTGGTGGTGACTCTGTACCGGTCCGTTGTGGTGAAGAGCTGAGCCAAAAGACAAGGCTCTCTGTTTACCGGTCGATCTTTGTTCCAACCCTCACCTTACTGACATCTGTCGTCTTGTCTAGCCGCGACAAATGGTGTTATAGACTTTATAGTTGCTACGGCGCATACACACACACACAAAACACACACTATATATATATATATATATATATATATATATATATATATATATATATATATATATATATATATATATATAGTATTAATAAGTTAACTGTGAGTTGTTTAACCCGTTAACGTTCCGACGGCCCGCCCGCGGGCCGTCAGTCCGAATTTCTGTAGTTTCCGAAACTAAACTGCAATTTACACAGCTCAAATGTTACGTGAGGCACTCATGCGACATATCTTTGGAAAGCTAAGATTCTTGTGATTCAATCAATGTAAAGCATTTCAGGATATAATCATAACAGCAGGTACAATCAATGCCTTTGTCACACCACAAACAAACAAACAAGCAGTTACGAAATCAACGCAACTCACCTTATGAGCGTTATAAAAGTCGTCCGATCAAAAATATTCCCACAAAAATGGTCTGGTTAAACTCACAAAGGTCCAGTCGATCTAATCCAGTAAAGTATTTAGTCCAAAATGCATTATTATACCAGAAAGTATCCACAAAAACGCCACTGGTAGCTGGTCAGTGTTCAGTAACTTCCGTGTTTTTTCCTGATAAAACGCTTCTTCCTGTGCTGACGTACGTGTGGCTAATCTCAAAATGGAGGGGGGCTTCTGAGCTTTCGATTGACACCTCATACAGCCATACAGCAGCTTCCCTGTTCTGTTCACACCCTAGAATAGCCAATAAGGGCCAACGTTGAAACGAAGCCATGTCCTAGTTTGCTTCAGGAAAAAAACCAGCCAGTTAGAATCAATCGTGCTGATGACTGACGCATTGAATAGCCAATGAAATTCTGAAAACAACGATGTGTGACGCATGAGGGGGTGGCGATAATGGGGAAACAAAGAAATCCGTGCGTAAATGCTAATTAGATAGTCTCTGTTACGCGCGTCATTGTTGCGCCTCAGCATGGCGCACCAGTGTGGCTTATTTCTCAGCGTGTTTTCAGTTTGGGAGCGTATTTATTGTAGAAAATGGTGAAAAGGACCGTCCAAGAAGGAAGAGGAGGAATTTGCTCGTCGTGAAAGTGACGTGTCAGGAGAGGGGATCAGATAAGATCAGATAACAGAGCGCACGCCTGCGCAGAAGACATTTTCTCCGTTCGGAGAAGATTTTGCTCTGCATACGTAAGTATTTGACTAAATTGTGACTTATATTACAGCTTATATTATATTATTACGTATATATTGTATCATAATTGGTAGTATTATTCATATTATTATTACGTTTTACTGTATATTTCGACATAAACAAGTTTTACTTTGAATAAATACAAAAGCCTTTGTTTGTTTGTGTGTGTGGGGGGAGGAGTATGTGTGAGTTGTTTGTTGGGGTGTGTGTGTGTGTGTGTGTGGGGGGGGTCATTGTGTAAAGTAGTACAATACAGAAAAGATGGAACATTTTGTAAATGACTTATTTCTTTATTTTCACATAATGGGCAGTCATCTGAGGACTCAGATGTGGATTGGGAGCCAGTCAGCAAGTGGTCACATAGAGGGACAAAGGTGCAGATGGACATTGGCAACTGTGTATTCATTTTAAAATGAAAGAATTTTTGTGTTGCACATATTTATGTTTTTGTATGTATTTTTTTCATTGTTGTTCCAGGTGTATGGGTGGAAAGGAGCAATCCCTCTGCACCAAAGGCATTCTGGGAGACCCTCGCCGAGCAGCTGGCAGAAGCAGGGTCTTCCTCCACAGCCAGACCTGTCCCACCTCCTGCTCCGCGTGGAGCACATCACATACTGGTTTATATCAGTGGGCAGAGGACTACTGGTAGGCTGAAGTGCAGGCACTGTCATGCTAAAACACAGTTGAAATGCTCCTCATGTGATGTGCCTTTGTGCTTGATACCGACTAGAGATTGCTACAGTGACTGGCATGCTGCCAACCTGTAAATGGTTATAATTGTAAATATGTTCAAATATGTGAATAGTTTGCTGTGTTGTAAAAGATAGTCATTTTTTTAATATAAATTACATTTTCCACAACAACACTTGTTTTGACTCTTTTTATATGCAAAATTTAGCTTTATGTTTCAGTAACTTTTTTTCAGCAATATTGATAGTGAATCTGAATGTGGGATAGGATACCTCTAAGTGTCACCTTTCATTAGAGGCCAAGATTATGACTGTACGATGAAGCGTTCAAGAGTTATGTCCTTTTATCCGAGGTATGTGACCATGTTTATCCAAGTGCCATTTTGGAGTCTCCAAATGTGCCATTTTTGGAAACGCCTAGACATACTCTTACAAAAACGTTGTGTAAAATACTCATTTTTAGTGGTATTGTTATCAAATTGAACTTGCACTAGGTAAGGCTTCATGCTGTGGTCCCATTGTGTTTTCCAGCTAATAAGTCACAGCTGCACTCATCTGCAGACATCTGTTTACAAAAAAAAATTCAGGCGGAAATAAAAAACTTAAATTTCTGTGTGTTCAAACTTAGATTACTCAATGCTAGTAGCACTTACAGTGATTCTGACAGTTGTGGGAAAAACTTCAGAGTGTTACCTTTCAAAAGAGACCCAAACCATCCATGTGCTACAAACGGTTCAAGAATAGCTTTCAATTTACTTTGGGTATGCCTTGGACAGGCGTTTTATGCAAATTATACAGGAATGTTAAGGGGTTAACAGTAGACACCTTACATTATATTATGCATATTGAGTCTAAAATTAGATCAACAGGTGTATGTTTTCACTGATGTTTGTAAATTAGGGATGCACATGCTTAACCGTTTAACCGTTAACCGATAACAGTAACTCTAACCGATTAATACTAACGGTCAATTTTGTTTTTAAGCTACGTAATTTAATCATCTCATGGGGGCGTGTCGACAGGTGCAACACATGCCATCAGGTGCCTCCCATCACAGCCCACTTTACAGCGAAGATGAAAAGAGCAAAAAGGAGTTCTGTGCAGTGTTGTACCTGAACGCGTTTATTGAACGAAAGTTCACAAACTAGTTCATATTTTTCGCGAACGTTAACTGAGCGCATTCACTTTCCCCTTCACGAGCGTGAACGAATTCATTTAGGCAGTTGTGAACGACGCTCTTTCAAAGTTCACGCACGGTCAAAACCGTTCCAGGTTTCCAGCGAACTCCATTTAAAATCCACCACAAACGAGCCTGATATGTATCTGAGGAAACCAATCAAACATGGCAACCCGGCTGTCGCTTCTGTCGATTACAAAAAAATTAACTATTTAGTTCATTTTTTGAAATGGTGAACTGAACTAGTTCATTTTAATTTCTGTGAACTATGAACTTAACTAGTTCGTGTAGAAAGTGAACTTGCCCAATTTCGGAAAGGGGAGGAGGTCATTTAAAATTATGCGGTACAGCACTGAAATACTCCAGCAGTACGAGTACAACGCAGTACCACTGAAGAAACAAGCATCCAGCATCAGACGATGGAGGACCATCGCAGTGAACTTTGTCCTCCATGATGGCTGGGAGAAAGTGTGACGCGTGGCGGCCTGAGAAGATAACGGAAAAAATCAGTTCAATGGTGGAAAAAGACATTTTGCTCATCAGTGTGGTCAGTGGTGAAGGGTTCCAGGAGCTAATGGGCTATATCGAGCCTAATTACAGAATTCCATCAAGACCGACCATTACCCGACGATTAGAGGCTCATTTTCAGGAGAGGAAAAAGGAACTGAAAACGCGACCTGCAAGTACTGAGTTTGTGGCGGTTAAAACGGACTGCTGGACCGCGCTAGCAACAGAGAGCT
Organism: Hirundichthys speculiger; assembly: GCA_018398805.1. Lineage (NCBI taxonomy): Eukaryota > Metazoa > Chordata > Actinopteri > Beloniformes > Exocoetidae > Hirundichthys > Hirundichthys speculiger. The sequence goes on from JAGFBZ010001205.1 coordinate 26,751, forward strand.
ACGGGACAATTACATGACACTATATCGATGAGAACTGGAAGGTAAATTCTGCTGTCCTGTTAACGCAGAGCATGCTGGGTAGACACACAGCTGATAAGTGTCTGCATGCATCCACAACAACGCGTGCAACATCGTGGCAGCCAACTCTCCTGGGCGGGTCAGGTGGGTCGGAATGGTGGGACGTTTGTGTGTCGGAATAGCGGTATTTCAGGACGGTGATGTGTCTAAATGGTGGAATGTCGGAATGGCAGCATGGAAGGGCAATTAAATCTTATCGGTTAACGGTTATTAATCGTTAAAGGGCGTCGGTTAATGGTTATAAAAAAAATCCAAAATGTGCATCCCTATTGTAAATCAGTGATAAATGTTTAAATTCACAATCACCACAATACTGATTTAACAATGTACATGTAACTAATCAATGCCATTGCCAACATATCAATCACTGCCAGCTGTTGGTCTTTGTTTATTCATTTTTGTTTCTTATTATGCAGCCCTCATCTGTATACATCTGGGTGTGGATAGAAATGGGTTTGCATTTATATGCATGTGCATGTATAAATATAAGTTCTAGGGATGTTCTTGGTGACTAATTTCCCTGTCGACTAAATGAAAATTTTAATTAAGACTAGTCGACTAGTCTAATAAAAAGATGCGCTCCAGCCTGGAAGTTATCAGTTTGCGTCCCGGTACGGTGTATTCGGGCTCAACATATTCTATTAGCTTCCTGAAGCCTTTACCTATCACAAAGTTAAGTAGAAGCATATCTTGAAGTCATTATCGTGATGAGCTGCATTATCCTCTCAGACCGGACGGGAGAACACGTCTCTGGGTAAACAATGTCAAATCGGCCTGAGTGGGGCTAGCACCCCTAGCATCAGCATAAATTGCTGCTGAATTATTAAGCTCTATGCGCAGTTCAATATGAGTGTAAAATTAAACAAACATCTAAAATCTCTCAGACCGGACGAGAACACCGTCTCCGGATAAACAATGTGGCTAGCAGTGTGGCTAGCACCGCTAGCATCAGCAGCCGTCGTCTCGTGCAGATTAACATCCAAATGCTTGAGTTGAATGTGGTTGCTCATTGCTCCAGTCGAGTGATTGTATGCCAGTTGTTTCTGACACAGTCTACATACTACCTTGTTTTCATTTTCTAGATTAAAGTACCGCCAAACCACGCTGGTTTTGCGAGACCATCTTCCCACCGTGCCGTTTTAAAACTCCAGTCTACTCGAGCATTGCTGTGGAGAGGGGGGCTGCTGTCTGACGGCTCTGTAGCCCCGACTAGTGGCGGGCGGCTATATGACAGTTAAGCGACCTTGTACATGAATAAAACACAAATTGGTTTAAACGACTAATATTTCTGGTGCCGACTAGTAAGTGGGCGGACGTTTAATCGTTTAGACGACTAATCGCACGCATCCCTAATAAGTTCATGATTGTATGAACACATCTAAATGTATAATTATCTTAAGGTCCATATATATGTAGGTGCATACTAGGCTTGGGCGGTATCCAAATTTTGATACCGTCAAACTTCCTTCACATTTTACCGGGGTATACGGTATTCCCCGTGACTATTAAGGAACACACACCGCCGGCGGACGCCGTGCGTCAAAACAGCCGTCCCCATTATGTACCCCAGGCGCGCCGCCGCGGGGCTTTACGCCACTGTCCTATTCCCAGTGTTGACGCGCCTGAAAAAAAAAGGCGAGTTTACCTCAAAACAGCAGTTCAGTGCTTCAATATAAAGTTGGCTCAACTACAGTTGTTATTTATTTGTGTATTTCTTGCTTTTCAGTGTAGTTTTAACTGTTCCTTCTCTGCTCCAGCTCCTCTCTCTGCTGCAGCGCTGAAACGCGCTTTATAGTAAAGTGTCTGATGGTGGACGTTTCACTTCCTATAAATTCTTCAACATAAAAGTCCAACATTATTAGTTTAATTAAAAGCTTTTATTATGAAGCACCAAATTCAGGAAGTGTTGTTTTCATCGTCAGTACCTTAACAGGACGAGTCAAACCGAGATCAGCTGCGAGCGAACGGTAAAATAAAGCAGAACACACAGTACACACAGCGATACAGGAAAAACTAAACTTTAAACGACAGAAATCACTCATTGCATTTTTTATGACGGTATTGAAAACTGATATAGGGGCCCTATGAAATCCGTTTTATTTTTTCTCAAATTCCGTTTTAATTTTTTTCATTTTCGGTGTTTTTCGGTTTTTAATTTTTGAGAATTCCGTTTTTAAGCATTTTATGCAAATTTAACCCCAAAACAGTATATAAAGTAATGAAATATAGACAATTTATGCAATTATAACTGTAAACTTTTATGTTTTTATACTTTTAACCTGTTAAACCCTGACCCCCTTTTTTAGCAAAACGCCTAAAAATGACATACCCAAATTAAAATGATTGTAACTTCTAAACTGTTCTGTCCACATGGATGCATTAAAGTGTTCCATAAAGAAGACACTCTGTAGTTTCTTATAAAAACTGTCAGGAACACTCTAGGTGATACAGAGACAGAGTAATGGAACTCTGAAGTCAGTAAAAAATTTAAAATTTTGTTCCGCCTGAAATAAAAAATGACTTTCAGGATGAATAATAGTCTGAATATTCATCTGAAATGGTAAATGACACTATGAGGCTGTAGGCACACTATAACTGAACATGTGTTTCAAATTTGAAGAAGATAGCACAACATATGACCATTTTACAGTGGTCTTTTCATTAAAAAATCTAGGCGCAGCTCCAAAAAGGCCTTTGGAGACTCCAAATGAACACATGGTAACCAAAATGATATTCTGAGACAATAGGTACTTTTTCCTTTACATTTTGGTTTTTTTTCATCAGTTTCAGTTAAAATAGTCACAAATTTGCCATTTTTAAATTTACAACTAGTTTTTTGGTATTACCATAAATCACATACTAACATACATAACTGTGTAAAAACCACCAATTCATAATATATTTGATGACTACAAATATATATGACTACATGTGGAGCATATAAACTTTTTAAAATATATGTTACAGTTAAGCTTTTGAGGTTATGAGGGCTCAATTACATGAAGGTCAAGCAGGGAGGAGGCAGGAATAATATTCACTGTCTGAAGAGTCCTCAAAAATCTTCTCCAGTGCCTCCTGGACACTAAAACGTGTTTTTGACTTACTTTTAGCCATTTAACCGTGAAGTAATTTATCTTATTTTACACGAGTTATCTTGCTGCCTGCACCGCTGAGCGCTCTGCGTAAATGCGCATAGGCAGGACTGGAGGAGCGCACCGTTACACGAAGGCATAAAACGGCTCAGATAGAGTCGAATTACACATGCAATACGTTATTGGAAAGGTTGATCTATGCTCTAAAAGGCGGACATGACGAATCTAAGGTCCGCCTTGTAGCTGTCAATCAAATGCATTGCAAAGAGAGTCACCGGAAATTCGAACAAAGCCATCTTTGTTTCGGGAAGATGATTCCTCTGCTTGAAAAACTACGATCGGAAATCAAACAAAACGTTTTTACACTTCTAATATGGTACTGAATTGCAAAAAAGTGCTTTAGTTATAAGTAATAACATTTATTGACACTAAATCTCAATAAATGATCACGAGAATTCAACTGTACATGAAGAACCAAGCTTGTTCAGGGCATTTCTCCAACCAAAAATCTCTGGAGTGAGCATCTTTCTGTTTATAGACAAGCTAAGCCTCTCAACAAACAGGGACCGGATTCAACCCGTTTCTCCGCGTTTTCTGGGACTTTTACCGACGAAAACCAGTAAGTGCTGACTTTCACAACTTTCGGCTTTTATGTCTTTAGGCACCTCTTGTGCAAGATATATAAGAGATGGAAGAAAAACGGTATTATCTTTGCGAAGAGGAGACTCTGCAGAGTTCAATGATACCAAACACAGCTATGACAGATGAAGTGATCGTTCTGTATGAGTCATTTTTAGACAAAATTATTACACAATGAGGACGCCGGCGTCCTCGTCGGGCGCAACAGGTTAAACATATTAATTGAATCTGGCGCTGCGCGGAGTGGCAGCCTGTTGCAGTAGCTCCCGTTAATGTTGGTGTTTTTTCGTCTTATTTCGTCCTTTGTATAGCTGTTTTATTGCTTTTTTGCACTACTAAACACGTTTTTGGCACAATGAAATCTACCACACGCGTTCTCGTAGTTCTCCTGGTTATTTTTATAACTTTCGGACCGGAGTGCTGCACGGAGTGGAGCGGCATTGTTTACAATCGGGACCAGCTGATGGCGTTACAACCACCAGCGCTGCTGCCGCCTGGAGCGAGGCCAAACATCCCGCAGGAGCTACGGAGGAAACGGCGGGGCTGCCGGGCTGGAGCCAAACTCAAGGCGAAGAGGAGGAAATACAAACCCTCCGTACCGGCGGTGCTTATGGGGAACGTGAGGTCTCTGGGGAATAAAATGGACGAGCTCGCCGCGCTAGTTAAGACCCAGCGGGAATACCGTGAGGCCAGTTTCATGTGTTTTACGGAGACATGGCTGCACTCGCTCATCCCGGACCACAGCGTGAGCGTACCCGGCTTCACGACCGTCCGGGCGGACAGAGACGTTCTAACGAGCGGTAAGAAGAAGGGTGGCGGGTGAATGAGAGGTGGTGTAATCCCGGACACGTGCATGTTAGGGAACGTCTCTGTTGCTCGGACATTGAACTGTTAGCTGTGGGGATGCGCCCGTTCTACCTGCCCAGAGAGTTCACCTCCGCCATTGTTGTTGTTGTTGTTTACATCCCGCCATCAGCTGGCGCGGGTGTTGCTATGGACACTATCCACTCCACTGTGGCGAAACTTCAAAAACCAGCAACCAAACGCATTCATCACCATAACTGGGGACTTTAATCATGTCACACTGGATAAGACTTTACCAACTTTCTACCAGTATGTTGACTGCCCCACTAGAGACAATAAAACTCTGGACCTCCTGTATGCAAATACCAAGGACGCATACAGTGTCACTGCCCTCCCCCCACTCGGCAGAGCAGATCACAACCTGGTGTGTTACTGTCCCCAAAGTATGTCCCCCTCGTTCAACGCCAGCCTGTGAGCACAAGAATGGTGAGGAAAAATGGACTCAGGAGGCGATGGACGAGCTCCAGGACTGCTTTGAAACCACAGACTGGGACGTGCTCTGTGATCCACATGGGGAGGACATCAACAGCATGACGGACTGCATCACAGACTACATCAAGTTCTGTGAACTCACCACCCTTCCAACCCGGACTGTACGCTGCTTCCCTAACAACAAGCCCTGGATTACCAGAGACCTGAAGGAACTTCTCAACCAAAAGAAGAGAGCTTTTAGGACTGGTGACCGGGACGAGTTGAAGAGGGTGCAGCGTGAACTTAAGGTGAAGCTGAGGGAGAGCAGGGACTCCTACAGGAGAAAGTTGGAGGACAAACTCCAACAGAACAACACCAAGGAGGTTTGGGCTGGTATGAAGGAGATCACCGGCTTCAAGGTGAAGGACAGAGAACCAGCTGGCAGTGTGGAGAGGGCCAATGAGCTGAACTGTTTCTTCAACAGATTTAGTTCACAGCCTCCTGCTGCCCCCCTCCCCTCACCCTCACTCCCCATGATGCTTCACCCCACCCCCCTGCAATCTCCCCCAGTGAGCCCCACACAGACCCACCCCCCCCCCCCCCTTCACAGACAACGGCCCTCCCCCACCTGGCTGTGACCACCAACCAGGTTAGAAGGCAGCTGGAGAGACTCAACCATCGCAAGGCAGCGGGCCCTGATGGTATCAACCCCAGGATCCTCAGGACCTGCGCCAGCCAGCTGTCTCCTGTCCTGTGTCGTCTCTTCAACCTGAGCCTGGACCCGGAGAAAGTACCAACACTGTGGAAGACCTCCTGCCTGGTTCCAGTGCCAAAGAAGTCATCTCCATCAGACCTGAATGACTACCGGCCAGTTGCCCTCACCTCTCACGTCATGAAGGTGCTGGAGAGACTGGTCCTGACACATCTGAGACCGCAGGTGAGACCATCGCTGGACCCTCTGCAGTTCGCCTACCAGCCTCATCTTGGTGTGGACGATGCTGTCATTTATCTCCTGCAGAGAGCTCTCTCACATCTGGATGGTGTTGGGTGCACTGTGAGAGTCATATTCTTTGATTTCTCTAGTGCATTCAACACCATCCAGCCTTTTTCTGTTGAGGGAGAAACTGCGGTGGGGTGATGAGTGTGGACTCTCCCACCATCTCCTGGATCACTGACTACCTGACAGACAGGCCTCAGTTTGTCCGGCTGGGCAGCACGCTGTCTGGTGTGGTGGTCAGTGGTACAGGAGCACCACAGGGAACTGTGCTGTCTCCCTTCCTGTTCACCGTGTACACCTCTGACTTTAAATACAACTCAGAGTCATGTCACTTACAGAAGTTTTCTGATGACTCTGCAGTTGTTGGGTGTATAAATGGTGCACAGGAGGAGGAGTACAGGGCTCTGGTGTGAGTGATTTTGTGGAGTGGTCTGGTCGGAATTATCTGCATCTTAATGTGTCCAAGACCAGGGAGATGGTGATTGACTTCAGGAAGAAGAAGACAGCCACACAGCCTCTTCAGATCCTGGGAGAGGACATCACCACTGTGGAGGAGTACAAGTACCTGGGCGTCTACATAGACAACGAACTGAACTGGAGGGTCAACACTGACGCTGTATACAAGAAGGGGATGAGCCGCCTCTACTTCCTGAGGAAGCTCAGATCTTTCAACGTGTGCAGCAGGATGCTGCAGATCTTCTATCAGTCTGTTGTTGCCAGCGCCCTTTACTTTGCAGTGGTCTGCTGGGGGAGAGCAGCATCAGAGCCAGTGACATCAACAGGCTGAACAAGCTGATCAGGAAGGCCGGCTCTGTGACTGGCTGCAAACCGGACACTTTTGAAGTTGTGGTGGGAAAGGAGAATCCTGAAAAAACTGCTGTCAATCGTGGACAATCCTGACCACCCACTTCACACAGTACTGGACAGACAGCGGAGCAGTTTCTCTCCAACAGACTAGTTCAGCTCCGCTGTCACAAGGACAGATACAGGAAGTCGTTCCTGCCAACAGCAAT
>JAGFBZ010001206.1:0-65691 GCA_018398805.1 Hirundichthys speculiger
TGTAGGTGGTAGAGTCGTGATAACTGCCACAGCAGCAGCTAATACAGCTGTAGGTGGTAGTGTCGATGATCGCATAAGGTGGTAGATGTCATGATAACTGTCACAGCAGCAGCTACTACAGGTGCTGTAGGAGGTAAATGTCGTGATAATTGCCACAGCAGCAGCTACTACAGCTGCTGTGGGTGGTAGATGTCTCGATAACTGCCACAGCAGCAGCTACTACAGCTACTGTAGGTGGTAGATGTCGTGATAACTGCCACAACAGCAGCTACTACAGGTGCTGTAGGTGGTAGATGTCGTGATAACTGCCACAGCAGCAGCTACAACAAATACTGTAGGTGGTAAATGTCGTGATAACTGCCACAGCAGCAGCTACTACAGACTGTAGGTGGAAGATGTCACGATAATTGCCACAGCAGCAGCTACTACAGGTACTGTAGGTGGTAGATGTCTCGATAACTGCCACAGCAGCAGGTACTACAGCTACTGTAGGTTGTAGATGTCGTGATAACTGCCACAGCAACAGCTACTACAGCTACTGTAGGTGGTAGATGTCGTGATAACTGCCACAGCAGCAGCTACTACAAGTACTGTAGGTGGTAGATGTTTCAATAACTGCCACAACAGTAGCTACTACAGGTACTGTAGGTGGTAGATGTCTCGATAACTGCCGCAGTAGCAGCTACTACAGCTACTCTAGGTGGTAGATGTCTCGATAACTGCCACAGCAGCAGCTACTACAGCTACTGTATGTGTAACGCTCAATATAACAGGTTCGGATTACCAGCCACACCAACACAGCACAAAGACAGAGATTCCCAAATAAACGTAGATTATTGACACTAATTTTAAAACAGAGTATTAAAATTGTAAAATCTAAAATTGAGATAAAAGTCAATAGAGTATTAAATAGAGTATTAAAATGTAAAATTTTAAAATAGCTAAAATTCAATGTTCGTCCACCAGTACAATGCAACAGGGCAAGCTGGAATTCAGCATATGCTTTCCCGTTTCTGTGTAGCGCTGCATCTGTCCGACACAGCTGGCAGGCATTAGCTGATTAGCCACACCCCGATCTTTCAATTAGCTTTTGCTCAGTTTTGGCAGGTGAGCAGTTTTAGTCCCTTGACAGTTCAAGTCATCTGATCACAGCAAACAAAACACAACTCAAATAAAACCATGCAATAAAACACTGCAAACACTTTGATTTCATAAAACTCTAGTAAAAACATTCCAGTAAAAATCAGCTCAATAAATTACTGCCATACCACCTATACTGAGTCTGAATGACATTCCTCCCCCCTTTATCCCTGTCACCTTAACGTCCATTACACTCCTCCCCCCTTTCTCACCTGTCGTCCCGACCAGGTCCTAATTTCCATACCTATCTGGAGGCTACCCTTATTCTCTCTCACTGACCTTCTCAGGGGGAGTATGTCCATCGGCTCTCGTCCTGCCGGTGTCCCTAGGGGAGGTGCTACTGCATTGTTCTGTCCTGGGGTTGCAGGAGGAAGAGCTGCAGTTGGCACAAAAAATAAGGGTCTGGGGAGTTGAGCAGCAGAAAAGGCAGGGTTAGTCATTTCAGTCTCTGGAGCTTGTGGCTCCACTGGGGGGTTACAAGGGCAAGGCCGGAGATGGTTCCGGTGAATTGTCCTAACGGGACCTTCTTTCCCCTCTGGCCTGATCCGGAAGACTGGAAGGCCTGGGCGCTATTGAGCCAGGATCACATAAGGTTGGGGTTGCCAGTGAGGTGCCAGTTTGCCCTGTTCTCGGCGACGGAAGTTGCGCAAGAGCACCCTTTCTCCAGGCAACAAGGGGAGGTGCTTTGCTCTCTGGTCATACCTTTCCTTGTCTCGCCTCCTATTCTCTTTTGTTGCTAGGCCTTTTGTAGGCACTGGTTGTGTTGGTGAACCCAACCCTCCAAGTCATGTCTTTGTGTCAGCGGAGGTGCTCCTACAGCCATTTCTATGGGGAGGCAGGCATGTCGGCCAAACATGATGAAGTGGGGGGTCAACCTTGTCGTCTCATGAGGGGTGTTATTGTACATCTGGAGGAGGGAGGGCAAATGATCCGCCAGTGTACTTGGTCCTCTTGACTCAGTGCGCCTAAGAGAGACAAAAGAGCCTTGTTAAATCTTTCACAGGCCCCATTTCCTTGAGGCCTGTAGGGTGTAGTCCTGATTTTTGAACATCCATAAAGGCTGCACAATTGTGCAACCAGGGCTGACTCAAAGGCTGCCCCTTGGTCAGTAAGGATGCGTTCTGGGCACCCCCATGGCTGGATAAGATGACGCCAAAGAGCACGTGTTGTGGTGGCTGCTGTCTGGTCTTTTGTAGGAATGGCCCATCCATACTTTGAGAACAGATCAGTAATCACCAGCAAATAGGGGTATGCATCACCATGACGACCCAAAGACAAAATAATCCATTGAGACAGTCTCTAAGGGGTATGATGTAAAAATAGGCACCATGGGTGCCCTTACCTCTTGGCCTCTTTTCTGCTGAATGCAGCCTGCACAGTCAGATGCCCATTCCTGTAGGTTAGCACCCATCCCTGGCCAATAGAAGGTTCTCCTTAGTAAGCCTTCCATCTTAGCCACACCCATGTGGCCAGATGTTCTGTGGTACTTCTCCCACAGCTCACGGGCCCGGTTGGTGGGTACCACAACTTGGGTGAGACTCAACCCAGAGTGGCGGTCTTGGGCTTTCCACTTTAACACACCCTCCTGGATATGAAGTCTGCTCCATTCCCTCAGAAGGCGTCGTATCATGGGCTCGCTTGTCTTCCGGCGCTCTGGTCCTGGAAGGTGCCCTGCTGCTACCCACCGCTTTACCTGTTCCAGGATTGGATCATTGTCCTGCCAGTCCTTCCACCCATCTCCAGTTTCTGAGGGAATCTCCAGCTCCACTGCTGCTATTTCCCCAGTCACATGTGCCTGCTGGATGTGGCCGGTCTCCTGTGGCAATCTAGACAAGGCATCAGCATTACGGTTGGAAATACCAGGACGATATTTCAGTTCGAAGTCAAAATTGGCCAACTGGGCCACCCGCCGCTGCTCTGTAGCCCCCAAATGTGCTGTATCCAAATGGACAAGGGGATTATTGTCTGTAAATGCCAGGAATTTGTTGCCCCACAGATAGTCTTTAAACTTTTCAGTGATAGCCCACCTGAGAGCCAAAAATTTCCAGTTTGAAAGAACTGTAGTTTCTGGTCATTCCTCTCATTAGGGTTTAGACTTCTGCTGGCATAAGCAATTACCCTCTCACCCTCTCTCGACCCTCCTGTACCTGTGCTAGCACAGCCCCCAAACCTCCCAGGCTAGCGTCAGTGTACAGGTGAAATGGCTTGGAAAAGTCTGCAAAGGCCAGAACGCTGGGCACTCACCAACGCAGTCTTTCAAGGTGTCAAATGCTGCCTGGCAGTCTGGAGTCCAATCAACGGCACTTTTTCCTTTCTGCATGCTGGCTGTACCTACTAGCAGAGCATGCAGGGGTGCTGCAATTTTAGAAAAGCCCTGTAAAAACAGCCGGTAGTAACCCACAAACCCAAGGAATGACCGTACCTGTTTGATGGTTGAAGGGATAGGCCAGTCCCTTACAACAGCAGTCTTTTCTGGGTCAGTGGATACACCATCGCTGGAGATGACATGGCCGAGGTAAGTGACTTTCCTCTGAAACAGGTGGCATTTATGAGGCTGTAACTTCAGGCCATGAGCTGCCAACTTCCCAAAGACTTGCTTGAGATGTGCAATATGGGTCTCAAAGTCCAGAGAATACACAACAACATCATCCAGGTAGATCAAGAGGGACTCGTTCACCTGTCCTCCCAGGCACCGCTGCATTAAGCACTGAAAAGTTGCTGGCGCATTGCAGAGACCAAAAGGCATTCTTTGAAATTCATAGAGGCCCATGGGGGTGGTGAATGCAGTTTTCTCGCGATCCTTTGGATCCACCTCCACCTGCCAATAGCCACTGGCGAGGTCGAGTGTCGAGTACCACGAGCTTGTTTTAAACTGGTAAAGAATTCCTCAATCCTGGGTAGGGGTATGCATCTTTGTGGGTGAGCGCGTTAAGCTTCCTATAATCCACACAGAAGCGCCATGAGCCATCCTTTTTCTTCACTAGGAAGATGGCGCTGCCCACGGGCTAGAGCTCTCCTTGATGACATCCTTATCCAACATGTTTTGGAGGAGCCCTCTCAGCTCTGGGTAGAGGCTAGGTGGAATTGGCCTATAGCGCTCTCTGCTAGGTGGTGCTGAGCCAGTAGGAATTGAGTTGTGAACAGCACTAGTCCGTCCAAAATCCTCCTCTCCTGCTGCAAAGACCCCCTTCCATCGCTGTAACAGAGAGTCCATCTTCTGCTGTTGCTCTGTTGTCAGCCCCTCACCTTTCAGTAGCGTGACCGGATGTTGGTCTTCTAGGTTGATGTGGTTTACCTGGACATCCACTTCTACCACACCGGGGTCTGAAGCCTTCAGCACTAGGTCCTTTTCCCCATGGATTTGGGTAGGATCAACCTGTATCACATGCGCAAGGGGGCGCTGTTGAAGTATTAAGATGGGGTAAGGATTCAGGTTACATACCCGTATGGGGAGGCGTCCTCTTACCACCCGGGTGACAGTCTGTGCCACTTGCCACTCATCATCCCTTTCCGGTCCCTCGACCAAGGCACAGAAATCGGCTGGGATCTTGGTTCCATGAAGGTGGGTCCAGAGCACCATCTCGCTGTTTGGGGGTACATAGACTGGGTCTTGGCGGGTCAGCCAGGCCACTCTAACCTGCTCATCTGGTGGTTCAGCCAGAGACACCCTCCTGCAGACAGAAAAAGCATGTTCCCACTCTCCTTTGGCCTCGGAGGACATGGTGGCACCAAACACTGTCAGCCCAGGATGAACCCCCTGGAACAGTTCTTTCCAGCAGTGTGAAATAACATTCATCCCCAGAATTCCTCTTTCAGAGCTCAAACACTCGTCCTTGACTATGATGACCCCTTTACCTGGTATGGTTACTCCCCCAACCGAAAAATCTAAGATGGCATAGCCAGTGTAGGGGATCTGCAATCCATTGGCAGCCTTCAAGGTAAGCCAGTGTAGATCTTGTGGGCTCTGCTTCTGCACCCCATTCAGCCATTTCTGAAAGAAAGACTCACTAAAAAGTTTCACTTGTGAGCCTGTGTCAAGCAAGCAGGGCACTTTCACTCCTGAAATCAATATTTCAACCCCTGGACATGGTCCCACCATGGATGGTTTGTTAGTTTGATTTCTTTGAGCTGGGCTCTCAGCAGCTGGGGCTACTAGTTTAACTGCCTTCTCTCACGTGGGCAGTGCCTCTGGACATGGCCTGCTTCCCTGCAGCCTCTACAAATGGGTTGGCCCTGTGAGTCCCACTCAAACCTCTGTCTGAGGGGTTGAGCATAGCGACCATCCTGAACTCTGCCTCTAGGGGGCGGGGGTGGACCTCTGTGCCCAACTGGAGCATTTGTGGGGCCAATTGGCGTTGAATCTCTTCTCAGAGAGTCTCCTTAAGGACAGACAATTGATCTTGCATCTCTTTCTTTAGTTCAGCCCTTACTGTCTCCCTCCACTCTTCCAAGTTAGTGGTCATGGCTGGTTGAGGCTGTGGCGTTGTGATGCGTGATGCACAGGCAACTTCCATTCTTCATTCTGCTACCAATGCTCTGGCTTCACTAGACACCTCACTAAAGGTCATTCTGGGGTTTCTACGCACCTGGCGCTGTAGTTCCTGCTGTACCAGGCCAGGCCTCAAACCCAGGACAAGTTGATCTCGCATGGTTATTTCATCCTGGGCAGATCCATCTGGTTCCTGCTCTCGCCATGAGGAGAAAATTTTCCCTGAGCCTGAGAATATATGCCGTAACAGTTTCCTCCTCTTGCTGGTGACATTTAAAAAACTGTGCACGCAGCTGGGCTACTGGAACTACACGTCCATATAATCTTTTTAGCTCTTCCAGAATGGCTGCACTAGTTCTATGTTTGGTTGGGTCTAGTAACCGCACTTCCTTCCTTGCCTCCCCCTCCAGAGCCCCAAAAATAAAATCAATTTTCTGTTCTTCATTTAGACCTTGTGCCCTCAACATTGCCTGAACTTGCCCATTCCATTCTGAAAAGTTCATCTTATTTTGGTCACCATTAAATTTTGGGATCCATGGGACCCCCATAAACCAAGGCATCATCATTGCATTTATCACTGGCTGGTTAACCTGAGCATTTCCTGGCATGGCCCCATTTTCTTGCAAAGGCTCAACTGATTCTGCAGCCATAGGCTGAGCCCTACTTTCATCTTCCATCCTATACTGTGTGGTGTGGAAAAGGGAATCCTGCCGACAACACCAAAAATGTAACGCTCAATTAAACAGGTTCGGATTCCCAGCCACACCAACACAGCACAAAGACAGAGATTCCCAAATAAACGTAGTTTATTGACACTAATTTAAAACAGAGTATTAAAATTGTAAAATCTAAAATTGAGATAAAAGTCAATAGGGCCTGATTTACTAAAGGTTTGCGTGCGTAAAAACGTGTGCAAACTTGACACCACCCGCAAACCAATGTGCAAGCTGATCTACTAACCGCGTGCAAAGAGGACTGCGCCTCTCAAATGAGCAAAATAGCACACGCTGTTCATTTAGTACTTTTGCTCTGATGAATAATCAATATGGGGCGTACCCGCCAGAAAGCGCTAAATACTGGGAGGGGAAAATGCAAATAGGTTCATTTACCACGCGCAATGAGATTTACCAACCCTGAAAGTAGTTGCGGGGATTGTGATTGTGTCTGTATTTAATACGTTCGAAAGGAAGGTGCTAATCTGCCCAGCATTACGCACCGATGGCTGCTGTTATTGTGGCAAGGAGGCGACATCGCCAAAATCAAAGAATACGCAGAGAGAGTCTTTCGGACTCGTGTAAATTTGTTTGGAATGAATGTAAACCAGATAGTTGAAACTTAAGGGCTGATTTGGAGCCGGTCACAAGCACATGCAAAAGGAGAAATATTTTATTTGAATGTTAAATCGAGTATTATTTAGCAAAAGGTTGCCACAGGAGGCACATTCATTTTTTTAATTGTGATAATAAATAAATCACGTGTTTTCATGGAGAAAAAAGTGTTTCTTATTGTGCGCCTACCTTGTTCTGCAGTTGGCTCTAGCGTGTCATACCCCTCGCAGAAGGTGAGCTGCACCTGCTGCTTAGAGGCATCTCTTCCGCAGGCATCTCTTCCGCAGGCCCTCCACCTGTCTTGTTTGCCGAAGTTTTATTAAAGGCCACTTTTTCTTTAGTTCTTCGCCTTATATCTTGCCACCTTCTTTTAACCTCATCTTGCCGTTCTTTTTGTCTTACCAACTGCATTTATTCTATCGCAGATTTTCTCCCATATTGCGTTTCTTTTGGAAATGTTTAAATGTCTTTGCTGTAGTTCATGAATGTGTTTATTTGCCTCTTCCACTAATATCTCTAACTCCAACTCGTCAAATTTCATTTTGCGCTTGCGTCTATCCTGCTTTCCATCCAGACTCTCCATGGCGCAAACCGTAAGACACGCAACACCTCATTTAAATACTGCGGTTTGCACCCGTTATCAATTGCGCGAGCATTCTTAGTTGATCACCCGCAAAACACACAACAACAGCACGCGCAAACTTTTTCAGTGCACGCGCAATTTAGTACTCTTTATTTAGGATCTTAGTAAATCAGGCCCAATAGAGTATTAAATTGAGTATTAAAATGTAAAATCTAAAATAGCTAAAATTCAATGTTTGTCCACCAGTCCAATGCAACAGGGCAAGCTGGAATTCAGCATACGCTGTCCCGTTTCTGTGAAGCGCTGCGTCTGTCCATATATCAGCTGTGGGGGAGCGTACTCCAACAAGACTTCCCGTAGTGGCAGCTCAGTCAAAATGTTCTGTGCTTGAAGACTCCACTTCACCAGACGAGTGCTTTCCACCCGGATACGCCAGCCTTCAGAAACATGTGGGTATCTGTCTCAGTCCCGGTCCTCCGACTCCACCAACCTCGGCACAGAACAAGGGGTAGATTCAGCACATGCAGTTCATGCAATCAGGGGGTGAAAGATCACAGGCTGTACATTAAAAGTTACCACTTCCCTCAGTCACTATGTTCGAGAGCGTCTAATAGTGTCCGGAGCAGGCCACCTCTCCCAGGCTGTAGGATACATCCTGCCGACAATGCCAAAAATGTAACGCTCAATTAAACAGGTTCGGATTCCCAGCCACACCAACACAGCACAAAGACAGAGATTCCCAAATAAACGTAGTTTATTGACACAAATTTTAAAACAGAGTATTAAAATTGTAAAATCTAAAACTGAGATAAAAGTCAATAGAGTATTAAATAGAGTATTAAAATGTAAAATCTAAAATAGCTAAAATTCAATGTTCGTCCACCAGTCCAATGCAACAGGGCAAGCTGGAATTCAGCATACGCTGTCCGTTTCTGTGTAGCGCTGCGTCTGTCCGACACAGCTGGCAGGCATTAGCTGATTAGCCAAACCCCGATCTGTCAATTAGCTTTGGCTCAGTTTTGGCAGGTGAGCAGTTTTAGTCCATTGACAGTTCAAGTCATCTGACCACAGCAAACAAAACACAACTCAAATAAAACCATGCAATAAAACACTGCAAACACTTTGATTTCATAAAACTCTAGTAAAAACATTCCAGTAAAAATCAGCTCAATAAATTACTGCCATACCACCTATACTGAGTCCGAATGACATTCCTCCCCCCTTTATCCCTGTCATCTTAACGTCCATTACATATGTGGTAGATGTCATGATAACTGCCACAGCAGCAGCTACTACAGCTACTGTAGGTGGTAGATTTCTCGATAACTGCCACAGCAGCAGCTACTACAGCTACTGTAGGTGGTAGGTGTTGTGATAACTGCCACAGCAGCAGCTACTACAGCTACTGTAGGTGGTAGATGTCGTGATAACTGCCACAGCAGCAGCTACTACAGGTGCCGTGGGTGGTCGATGTCGTGATAACTGCCACAGCAGCAGCTACTACAGGTACCGTGGGTGGTCGATGTCGTGATAACTGCCACAGCAGCAGCTACTACAGCTGCTGTAGGTGGTAGATGTAGCGATAACTGCCAATACAGCAGCTACTACAGCTACTCTAGGTGGTAGATGTTGCGACAACTGCCACAGCAGCAGCTACTACAGCTACTGTAGGTGGTACATGTCGCGATAACTGCCACAGCAGCAGCTACTACAGCTAATGTAGGTGGCAGATGTCGTGATAATTGCCACAGCAGCAGGTACTACAGCTACTGTAGGTGGTAGATGTCTCGATAACTGCCACAGCAGCAGCTACTGCAGGTGCTGTAGGTGGTAGATGTCTCGATAACTGCCACAGCAGCAGCTACTACAGCTACTGTAGTTGGTAGATGTCGTGATAACTGCCACAGCAGCAGCTAATACAGGTGCTGTAGGTGGTAGATGTCATGATAATTGCAACAGCAGCAGCTACTACAGGTACTGTAGGTGGTAGATGTTGTGATAACTGCCAAAGCAGCAGCTACTACAGCTACTGTAGGTGGTAGATGTCGCAATAACTGCCACAGCAGCAGCTACTACAGGTACTGTAGGTGGAAGATGTCATGATAACTGCCACAGCAGCAGCTACTACAGCTACTCTAGGTGGTAGATGTTGTGATAACTGCCAAAGCAGCAGCTACTACAGCTACTGTAGGTGGTAGATGTCGCAATAACTGCCACAGCAGCAGCTACTACAGGTACTGTAGGTGGTAGATGTCGCGATAACTGCCACAGCAGCAGCTACTACAGGTACTGTAGGTGGTAGATGTCATGATAACTGCCACAGCAGCAGCTACTACAGGTACTGTAGGTGGTAGATGTCGCGAGAACTGCCACAGCAGCAGCTACTACAGCTACTGTAGGTGGTAGATGTCGCGATAACTGCCACACAGCAGCAGCTACTACAGGTACTGTAGGTGGTATATGTCACGATAACTGTCACAGCAGCAGCTACTACAGGTGCTGTAGGAGGTAAATGTCGTGATAATTGCCAAAGCAGCCGCTACTACAGCTGCTGTAGGTGGTAGATGTCGCGATAACTGCCACAGCAGCAGCTACTACAGCTAATGTAGGTGGTAGATGTCGTGATAATTGCCACAGCAGCAGGTACTACAGCTACTGTAGGTGGTAGATGTTGTGATAACTGCCAAAGCAGCAGCTACTACAGCTACTGTAGGTGGTAGATGTCGCAATAACTGCCACAGCAGCAGCTACTACAGGTACTGTAGGTGGAAGATGTCATGATAACTGCCACAGCAGCAGCTACTACAGCTACTGTAGGTGGTAGATGTTGTGATAACTGCCAAAGCAGCAGCTACTACAGCTACTGTAGGTGGTAGATGTCGCAATAACTGCCACAGCAGCAGCTACTACAGGTACTGTAGGTGGTAGATGTCGTGATAACTGCCACAGCAGCAGCTACTACAGGTACTGTAGGTGGTAGATGTCATGATAACTGCCACAGCAGCAGCTACTGCAGGTACTGTAGGTGGTAGATGTAGCGAGAACTGCCACAGCAGCAGCTACTACAGCTACTGTAGGTGGTAGATGTCGCGATAACTGCCACAGCAGCAGCTACTGCAGGTACTGTAGGTGGTATATGTCACGATAACTGTCACAGCAGCAGCTACTACAGGTGCTGTAGGAGGTAAATGTCGTGATAATTGCCAAAGCAGCCGCTACTACAGCTGCTGTAGGTGGTAGATGTCGCGATAACTGCCACAGCAGCAGCTACTACAGCTAATGTAGGTGGTAGATGTCGTGATAATTGCCACAGCAGCAGGTACTACAGCTACTGTAGGTGGTAGATGTCTCGATAGCTGCCACAGCAGCAGCTACTGCAGGTGCTGTAGGTGGTAGATGTCTCGATAACTGCCACAGCAGCAGCTACTACAGCTACTGTAGATGGTAGATGTCGCAATAACTGCCACAGCAGCAGCTACTACAGGTACTGTAGGTGGTAGATGTCATGATAACTACCACAGCAGCAGCTACTACAGGTACTGTAGGTGGTAGATGTAGCGAGAACTGCCACAGCAGCAGCTACTACAGCTACTGTAGGTGGTAGATGTCGCGATAACTGCCACAGCAGCAGCTACTACAGGTACTGTAGGTGGTAGATGTCACGATAACTGCCACAGCAGTAGATTCTACATGTACTGTAGGTTGTAGATGTCTCCATAACTGCCACACCAGCAGCTACTACAGCTACTGTAAGTGGTAGATGTCGCCAGGTTACACTCTAAGAAATGTCACTGTAAAATTACAGTAAATTATTGGCTAATAATTGCATTCATTTCACAGCAATTTGCTGTAATCAATTCACAGTACTAATAAAACAGCAACTCTCTACCATAAATTCATGGTTTCCATCCCCAAGGAATTACCACAATATAGCAGTAATTAGCTGTGGACTTACTGTAAACTAATGTAAAATAAATACATTAAATTATTGAGAAAATAGTTACATTGAATTACTGTAAAAGTAATGCAATCATCAGCCAATAGTTTATTGTAAATTTACAATTTAAATAAAAAGTGTAATATATTGTAAAAATCCATTTGTTAATTGTAACTTTCCTGTACCCTCTCACTTTAAGCTCAAAAAAATGGAACAAAATGAAAATTTGTCAGTGCAATATTACATTTAACAGGTTTCCCAGGCAAACATGCTGCCAACATATTCAGTACAAATCTTAAGCAAAAGTATAAAATGTGCAACAGCAAAAATGTGCAACATTAAAACTTAAACAGTTAAACCACTCACAACCTCTTTTTTACTCTTACATATAGTTCTTTGTGAAAGTATTCGGCCCCCTTGAACTTTTTTCAAGCTTTTGCCACATTTCAGGCTTCAAACATGTAAAATTTTTATTTTTTGTCAAGAATCAACAACAAGTGGGACACAATCGAGAAGTGAAACGAAATTTATTGGCTATTTTAAACTTTTTTAACAAATATAAAACTGTAAAGTGGGGCGTGTAATATTATTGGTCTCCTTTACTTTCAGAGCAGCAAACTGAGTCCAGAGGTTCAGTGAGGATCTCTGAATGATCCAATGTTGTCCTGAATGACTGATGATGAGCAATAGAATCCACCTGTGTGGAATCAAGTCTCCGTATAAATGCAGCTGCTCTGTGATAGTCTCAGGGTTCTGGTTAAAGCTCAGAGAGCATCATGAAGACCAAGGAACACACCAGGAAGGTCCCAGATACTGTTGTGGAGAAGTTTAAAGCTGGATGTAGATACAAAAAGATTTCCCAAGCTTTAAACATCTCAAGCAGCTCTGAGCAAGCAATCAGACTGAAATGGAAGGAGTATCAGACCACTGCAGATCTACCAAGACCTGGCCGTCCCTCTAAACTTTCATCTGGAACAAGGAGAAGACTGATCAGAGATGCAGCCAAGAGGAACATGATCACTCTGGATGAACTGATCTACAGCTGAGGTGGGAGAGTGTTGTCCTCTGGACAGAATCAGTCCTACACTGGACAAATCTGGCCTTTATGGAAGAGTGGCAAGAAGAAAGACATTTCTCAAAGATAGCCATATAAAGTCTGGTTTAAGGTTTGACACAAGCCACCTGGAGACTCAACAAACATGTGGAAGAAGGAGCTCTGGTCAGAGGAAACCAAAATCAAACTTTTTGGCCACAATGCAAAACGATATGTTTGGAGTAAAAGCAACACAGCTGATCACCCTGAACACACCATCCCCACTGTCAAACATGGTGGTGGCAGCATCATGGTCTGGGCCTGCTTTTCTTCAGCAGGGACAGGGAAGATGGTTAAAACTGATGGGAAGATGGATGGAGCCAAACACAGGAGCATTCTGGGAGAAAACCTGTTGGAGTCTGCAGAAGACCTGAGACTGGGATGGAGATTTATCTTCCAACAGGACAATGATCCAAAACATGAAGACAAATCTACAATGGAACGGTTCACAAATAAAACGTATCCAGGTGTTAGAACGGCCAAGTCAAAGTCCAGACCTGAATCCAGTCCAGAATCTGTGGAAAGAGCTGAAGACTGCTGTTCACAAACGCTCTCCATCCAACCTTACTGAGCTCCAGCGGTTTTACAGGAAGAATGGACAAGAATTTAGTCTCTGGATGAGTTAAACTGATAGAGACAAACCCCAAGAGACTGCAGCTGGAACTGCAGCAGAAGGTGGCGCTGCAGAGGATTAACACAAGGAGAATGAATAATATTACACGCCCCACTTTTCAGTTTTATATTTCTTAAAGCTTAAAATATCCAATAAATTTAATTCCACTTCACGATTGTGTCTCACTTGTTGATTCTTGACAAAAAAATAAAATTTTATATCTTTATGTTTGAAGCCTGAAATGTGGTAAAAGGTTGAAAAGTTAAAGGGGCCGAATACTTTCACAAGGAAATGTAAATGAGGAGATTAGACAGATAACCAGACAGCCACATGTTGTAGTTGTGTATTTGTGTGAACAATAAAAAGACAAAAGACGATCCTTGGACGGACATTATGATTTGTGCTTATTAGTACGCGTTATTACAGTCGTGTTTTCCTAAACTGTCCCTGTGGAACTCGGGTACCTTTGACTTGTGCCGATAGAGGTTGTGCTAACAACCAGCTCCAGGTAAGTTTGTGGCTTCAACAAGAGTGTTGTGAACATGCACCCAAGACAAAAACAATGTTTCTGTGACAAGTGGTACAGTTTTCATCACCTGCAGGGGGATACAGAAAGTCTTTTACATATATATGACTGGATATTTCTATACTTTTGATTTGGGAGACATGAATTTATCATGTTTTGAGTGGAAATTGTAAGGATTTGGATAAATGTTTAAAGGTTTTTGTGAACATTGTAACTGATTATTGTCAAAGCAGGGCCTCATCCTGTTTTTTTTTGTGCTAGCTGTCTCAGTTTTTTTTTACAACTAGGCCTCAGCATCCTTTTTTTTTTTTTTAATTCTTGCTGTCAAAGGTTTCTTATGACAGAGCCTCATCTTGTTGTTGATTAAGTACTATTTATTGTCACAAGTGATTCTTGACTCTGAACAAGTTTCAAGACTGCTATGTCTTTGTCAAGTTATGAACCCTCCTCCTTAAGCAAAACAATCAATACATATAGATAGCTTAACATGTCACAGTTTTAAGTTATCTTATCCCCCATCTGTTTTCTAAAGATAAAGTCAGAGAAACGAACCAGGGAGCCCAAAACCCTCCCTTTTTATTATAAAGCAGGGAAGGACTTTTCCTTTCGTTTGCATTCTCTTCAATGCTCTTGTGGTGTGAAGAGAATGACATTTATTTTTGTTCTCTGATTTTTCTTTGGAGCAGCAGAAAAAGAACAAATTTCTTTCAATACCATGTCACAGGCAGTTCATCAAAAGCTCAGAAACCTGTCAGATTAAAAAAAAAAAAAATTATACTGCTTAGACAGGATATGCTTTAAGTTAAAAAAAAAAAGAAAAAGGAGATTTGTTGACATAGAAGTATTTATACCTGTTTTACTTTTATTGTATTACAGGCGGAACCACTTAAAGTCTCTCTTGTTTACCGTCGGTGTCGGAACTCTCAACAACAACCGGCTGCGGAGAATCTTTTACTCCTGTAAACTTAGGTACTTTAAAATTTAATATTCATGTCTTTCGATATTGTATCATGTTTTTGATGTTCTGTCACTATATTATATAGAATAATGATATGAGTTACTTAGATTATGTTTCCGACGAAATAAAAGCTAATTAAAGCTAAAACTCTTAACCACTTGAAGCTGTTAAACTCGAGTGATTTTGAAATAAGAAGGGGGTTTTCTTTCAATAATTATGCATATATTGCGATCTAAATGACCGCCGAGTTGAAGAATAGGATTTGTAAGTGTCATTTTATTTTGATTACAAACTATTTCTTGACTCTGTTTTGTGTTTTATGGTTAGATGGTGAAAGTTGTAGATTTTTAAAGGGAATCTGGTGTGGTGCTCTGGTGTTACAAAGCTTTTTCTCAGCTCCGCATTTATCCCTTTAACCGCTGGCACCTGCATCCCTGCTCGCGCGTGTTCGTCAGTCATTCAGTCACTGGTTGAGGGGTGTTTGTGATGCGCACATCGGCACCAGTCACAGTCGAGTTTCTACCGGGTACCGGCTGGTATGTTTCCCTGAAAACAGGAGCCGTGGCTGCGGTGTGACTGCCCCCTGCCGGCGGCCTGTGGTGATGCGGCCGCCTCGTCCGTTAGGAGGCCCAAACTGATCTGTGACCAGCAGAGGTGAGTGATTCAAAACAAAACAAACAAACAACAACAGGTTGATTTGTTTAAAAATAGAAGAAAAAACTCCCGAATGACCGTGGTGACTTGGATGTTGAGTGTTTTTACCCACAAAGTAGCTCAAGTTTACTAAAATCCATCATTATGAATCATGTTTGCTTTTGTTGTGGAAAAAGCTCTTCCACGGTTGAAGGAGTCAGCGGAGGAAGTCTGGACACCAGCAGCCTGTTTCAGAAAGCAGAGTTTGTGCAAATGGAGTATTTTGAACCTAAAAAGGGGGGAACTCAGAGAAATTAGTTTAACTCAGCACAGTCCACCAAAAATACCTTTTCTTGGTTATTTTATTTCATTTATTTATTTGTCATTTTTCATCATAATGATGGGGATGTTAGAAAGGGAGTGATGCAGAGCTGTGAGAAAACTGTATAAAAGTATATATTTATTTATATATTTTAGTAGGTCCATGTTGAAAAAAGAAAAGTTTTTCAGGGTTTCGGGTAGCCTACGTGCTTTAGAAGTTGAAATGGTTTAAAATCAGGTTTTCCCAGCATCTTGCTCCCACGTTTTCCTGTAGATTCCAGATGTGATCAGGTGTATTGATGAGGTCCACCTCCTCATCAAAGCTCCTAACCCTCAGTTCTGTTGGGCTGGACTGTGACCACCGTGTGTCTGTTGGGTTTGAACTTCCTGCCTGAGTTCTGGTTTTATTCTTCATCTTAAACTGCTTCCAGTACTTTTTTCCCAGCAGGATTTCACCTGCGTGCATCAGCTCCCAGTCAGGTCTCCCAGTCAGGTCTCCCAGTCAGGTCTCCCAGTCAGGTCTCCCAGTCAGGTCTCCCAGTCAGGTCTCCCAGTCAGCTCTCCCAGTCAGGTCTCCCAGTCAGGTCTCCCAGTCAGCTCTCCCAGTCAGGTCTCCCAGTCAGCTCTCCCAGTCAGGTCTCCCAGTCAGGTCTCCCACGTCAGGTCTCCCAGTCAGGTCTCCCAGTCAGGTCTCCCAGTCAGCTCTCCCAGTCAGGTCTCCCAGTCAGGTCTCCCACGTCAGGAGGATTCTATTCTATTCTTAAACCAGAAAGTTGGTGAACTCTGAGTTGTTGTCGTTGTTGTTGTTTTATTTTTAAGTCAGTTTGTTAAAACTTCCTCTCTGAACCTGGACATCTCCTTTGGTGTCTCCTGGACGTCTCCTGGACGTCTCCTGGGCGTGTCCCGGGCAGTTTTGATGTTATTTTTTCTCATGGTTCTGCAGACCAACCTCTCTGCTGCTGGAAGCTCCTCTGCATCAGTCTGACTCTGGAGATGAACTCCTGACCTTCTCGCATCTGTCCATCTGTTTCCCTGACAACTGAGATCTCTCCTCCCTCCTCCAAGTGTGTCGTCATGGATACCGGCGTCTCCTCCAGCGAGGACGTCCTCCTGCAGCGTCCCTGGCTCCCCGTCAGCGTCGCCGGCTGCCAGCTCCTGGCCAAGAGCTGGTTCGGTGAGACGGCGTACTGCGTCCTGCTGACGGACATGTGCTGCGTGTGGGAGGAGAGAATGGACGCGGCGGCCATCCAGAGCCGAGCACAGGTGCGCACGCTCATCAGGTGTTTCTACCGCCTCTTGTGATCTTATATTTTTTTCAGTAAAAACCAGATTTTAGTATGAGACAAACAGAACTAAGCATCCACAAACAACCAACATGTCTGAACCTGTGTCCTCCAGAAGCTGAACCGGCGCATGCAGGCGCCCGTCACAGCTTTCTTCTCTCACCTGTGTGAGGTGGCGCAGCCCTGCCTGTCAGGAAGAGATGACGGCGACGCTCAGGTCTCCCTGACGCGACGGGACGACGACGGCATCAGTGTGAGGCTGAAGAGCGAGCTGGGCGGGCTGCCCTTCTACTGGGAGTTCCAGCTCAGCCCCGCCCCAGTTGCCACGGTACCCCACATCTCTGCTCTTCAGCAGGTGGAGCCGAGGCAGGTGTTGGTGGGTTTCAAACCTCTGTCTCTCTGTGTATGGCAGGTGTGCAGTCAGCTGGTGCACCCCCTGCTGGTGATGAGCCGCCTGCTGCAGCAGCAGGTGCAGCAACTGGGAGGTCTGCTGCTGAGGAAGGATGCAGAGATCCAGGACTACCAGGAGAACGGAGCCTCGCTCAGCAGAGGTGCTTCCTCAAATACTTTATTTAACACTTGTGTGGACAGGGTTAAGGACCAGCACGTCCAGTAGAGGACAGCAGTGGTGTCCTAGAGGTCACATGGTTGTCCGTCTTCTGTCTTTGTCTCCACCACATTTCACATCTGCTGCACCACTGAAGATGTTACTGTAATAAGATTTATACTTTCTCTATTAATAACAGCATGTGTGACTAAATATAGAGCTTTAGTTATATTACCACTGTTACTAGGAAACAAAATCACTTTTTACATTATTTAGGAGGTATTTTTCTTTTTTTAATAAAGTTTGCAAACATGATGAGATAGCATAAGAAGAACTGGACAAACCCTCTCTGACATCACCCAGAGGTTTCTGAAGAGCTCTACCAACCACTAGAGGCTGCAGTTCCTCTTTTGACCACTAGAGGCTGCAGTTCCTCTACCGACCGCTAGAGACTGCAGTTCCTCTACCGACCGCTAGAGACTGCAGTTCCTCTACCAACCGCTAGAGGCTGCAGTTCCTCTCCTGACCGCTAGAGGCTGCAATTCCTCTACCGACCACTAGAGACTGCAGTTCCTCTACCGACCACTAGAGACTGCAGTTCCTCTACCGACCGCTAGAGGCTGCAGTTCCTCTACTGACCGCTAGAGACTGCAGTTCCTCTACCGACCGCTAGAGGCTGCAGTTTATCTAGCGACCACTAGAGGCTGCAGTTCCTCTACCGACCACTAGAGACTGCAGTTTATCTACCGACCTCTAGAGACTGCAGTTCCTCTACCGACCACTAGAGGCTGCAGTTCCTCTACTGACCACTAAAGGCTGCAGTTCCTCTACCGACCACTAGAGGCTGCAGTTCCTCTACTGACCACTAGAGGCCGCAGTTCCTCCACTGACCACTAGAGGCTGCAGTTCCCTGACCACTAGAGGCTGCAGTTCCTCTTTTGACCACTAGAGGCTGCAGTTCCTCTACTGACCACTAGAGACTGCAGTTCCTCTACCGACCACTAGAGACTGCAGTTCCTCTACCGACCACTAGAGGCTGCAGATCCTCTACTGACCACTAGAGGCTGCAGTTCC
This sequence comes from Hirundichthys speculiger, assembly GCA_018398805.1. Lineage (NCBI taxonomy): Eukaryota > Metazoa > Chordata > Actinopteri > Beloniformes > Exocoetidae > Hirundichthys > Hirundichthys speculiger. The sequence continues at coordinate 18,526 of JAGFBZ010001206.1, forward strand.
TCTATTGACCACTAGAGGCTGCAGTTCCTCTACTGACCACTAGAGGCTGCAGTTCCTCTACTGACCACGAGAGGCTGCAGTTCCTCTACCGACCACTAGAGGCTGCAGTTCCTCTACTGACCACTAGAGTTCCTCTATTGACTGCTAGAGGTTGCAGTTCCTCTACTGACCGCTAGAGGTTGCAGTTCCTCTACTGACCGCTAGAGGCTGCAGTTCCTCTACTGACCGCTAGAGGTTGCAGTTCATCTATTGACCGCTAGAGGCTGCAGTTCCTCTACTGACCGCTAGAGGTTGCAGTTCATCTATTGACCGCTAGAGGCTGCAGTTCCTCTACTGATCGCTAGAGGTTGCAGTTCATCTATTGACCGCTAGAGGCTGCAGTTCATCTATTGACCGCTAGAGGCTGCAGTTCCTCTACTGACCGCTAGAGGCTGCAGTTCCTCTACCGACCGCTAGAGACTGCAGTTCCTCTACCGACCGCTAGAGGCTGCAGTTCCGCTAGAGGCTGCAGTTCCTCTACCGACCGCTAGAGACTGCAGTTCCTCTACCGACCGCTAGAGGCTGCAGTTCCTCTACCGACCGCTAGAGACTGCAGTTCCTCTACCGAGCGCTAGAGGCCGCAGTACCTCTACCGAGCGCTAGAGGCCGCAGTACCTCTACCGAGCGCTAGAGGCCGCAGTACCTCTACCGACCGCTAGAGACTGCAGTTCCTCTACCGACCGCTAGAGGCTGCAGTTTATCTACCGTCCTCTAGAGGCTGCAGTTCCTCTACCGACCACTAGAGGCTGCAGTTCCTCTACCGACCACTAGAGGCTGCAGTTCCTCTACCGACCACTAGAGGCTGCAGTTCCTCTACCGACCACTAGAGACTGCAGTTCCTCTACCGACCACTAGAGGCTGCAGATCCTCTACCGACCACTAGAGGCTGCAGATCCTCTACCGACCACTAGAGGTTGCAGTTCCTCTACTGACCACGAGAGGCTGCAGTTCCTCTACCGACCACTAGAGGCTGCAGTCATTTAAATTGCCAATTTCTGAAGTGCTCAGTTTGCTTATTAGGGCAATTATATGATAATTAATTTAAAAAAAAATCTCCTGACTCCAACCCCCTCCCCTCTCAAAATAGAAAATTCCTCGGATCTACACGATTCACGTAGGTCACCCTTTTTGACTTCTAAACTGCAAATTTCGCCGAAAGGTGAGGGATTTTCATGCCTGAAGTATTAGTTATTCAGTGTTTAGAGCGTTTTATGATAAAAAAAAAAATTAAGAAAAGCTAATGTTCAGAGTTACAGGCATCAAAAAGACATGTTGAATTTAACATGCTATTTTCTATAACTGCTTACTAAAGTTTTGGATCCATGTTTCTCTTCAGTGATATGTTTTACTGTTGAAGTTCACAAGTGACTGAATCACTAGTCATTCTGAATTTTTGCCTTTAATAGGCAACTTAGTTGTTTCATTGCTCAGTGTATTCTCACATTAGCAGGAATAATTAAACTTTGTGCCATTTTTATCTTTTATTTTCTGTTGAGGGAAAGCTTTATTAAATAAATCAATCATTTATTAAATGTTGAATCTGATTATGTGGCATTCAAAGTAACAATATGGACAACTTGATGTTCCCTACTTGATGCTTCCCAAATACACAATGCTGTGCTCAGAATGCCTCCTAAAGCCCCCCACCACTTCAGAGTTTTTTCCAATTTCCCGTTGACACCCCTGCAAACTGTATTGAATACTGACACCTGCTGGACATTAAAAATCCCTACAGGCAACCGAGTTCCCAGACTCAACTGACACCAATATGATGACCTAGAATCCAAAAATAAAATATAAGTCATTGTATTGTATATGACATCATTGTATATCTGAATTTAAATTTAAAGTATCTTTGATATCTTTAGATACAGATACATGTATCATAACTTGAAAATCGAAGTGACCGTGTTTGTGAATGAAGATGCTTGTGGACTGAATTTTTTTTCCACAAATTTTTATTCAAAAACAAGGTTTTGAACTTTAGTCGATTCTGCTTTTTGGACAACAGTTCTTCAGCCTTGGAAAAGACCCTCTCCCAAGGCACAGATGATGCTGGTGAGCAAAGACACTGCAAAGCAACCTGGGAGAGGTGCGGATACATTGGCTTTTGGTTGTTCCAGTATCTGAAAGGATCCTGGGACCTGGACCAGTTCCCTGAACCCTTCACTCTCCACAATGCTGAGGGGCTGGCAGTCCTTCAGGATGAAATTTAGCAGAGCTTTATCCAGCATCTGCTTCCTGGAAGCTTAATGGTTAAAAATAAGTAAAGAATAAATTCATATGAGTTAATTATCAATAAAGCGACTGTGAATAAGTTGTAGAATGGCTGTGAACCGAGTTCATCCTGGGTGTATCTGGAACTTGATTTTCATCCCTGGCCCTATAATGTCTCAGCACTGAGGTGGACTTGTTCAAATATGAAAGCTCTGTCCAGCAAATTCAACATTTAACCTGCAGAAAGCAATGTGAATAGTAAACTAAGAGTCTGTTTGGAATGAATTTGTATTCAGATAGATCAAGTGGGAACTTTGAGAGGAACAGGATGAAACAAGGAAATTAATTAACAAATACCTTATTTTCCAATATGAGATCGAAATGGTGCCATACGGTGGAAACCTTTCTTTTAGCTTGAGGCTGGTCCAGAATTATTGCTGATTCTGACGACATGTGACAAAAGATTGGAGATTCTTTTGGCAGTTCATCCCGTCGACAGATGCGCTTCCTCATAAACAGAGTTTGGCACGTCACTGTCAGTTCGATACAGTACCTGTATCGGTCACGTGACTATCTTAAAGAGAAACGCGCATCGACACGTACCGACACGGGTGTTGCTCTCTGAGTGTGACGCACGCACCGACGCATCGGTGTTGCTGGACCCATCACTAGCGCAGAGTATTACCTATATTGTGCTTTTTTTTTTCTTTGCGCGGACATGGACGCACGGAGCACAGAGCAGGAGATATGAAGTGAACAAACCCTCAAGAGACACCGTGGAAAAATATTTAACAGGGATGAAAAGAAAGGAGGAGAGAGACGGAGATAAGGCGTGAAATGTTTTCTTCTTCCTGGGGGGTGCAGCAGAAAATAATTGAGAACTACTGCATTAGAGAAACTTGAAGTTATTATGTTTGAACAGGTTTGATCAGAACTAATGTAACGTAGTATTAATTAGCATCCGGCAAACTAAAATAGTCAAATGAATGTGAGTGTATGAACCTCTTGGCCCGCTCTCAGGCTCCTGGTGGAAAATAACGGGTGGCCCCTGTAGAGGGGGCTGTGGTTTGTAAAGGGGTCAGGGGTCACGCTTTAGAAACCTATCCATGATGTCACAGGAGATTTGTCCAGTTCTCTGTATACACTCTATACGGATACAGACCTCAGGAAACAACATGCAAGAAAATCACTGAGTTTTCTTTATAAAGATAATTTAGAATCACATGATCAGATCACTGATCACATGACTCCATGGAGGGTCTTTAGGGTCAGATAGTCATAGCAAAGGATAAAATCAGGGTTGTTCTGATTCTCTGTGAGGATTTACATCTATACTCCATCTGAAATGTAATTTATTCTTCCTGTGCTGGTTTCTCTTAAAACCAGCACAGGACGTTCTGCAGTACTGACTGGGAGCTTCCTGCTACATCTGTAGTTAACGGTGTAACGATGTGTGTGTTTGGATCCAGAGCGCCTGAAGACAGATGTTTTTGAGGAGAAGACCTACAGGGAGGACTTCATGGCAAAGGTGAGACCCCCCCACACACACACACCTGAAACAGCGGCCGCCACCATGCTCTTTGACGTGTCCGCTCAGGTGTGTGTGTGCTGACAGCGTTCAGGTGTAGAATGTCTCATCTCTGACCGCCCGGACCCCCGACCCCCCCACCTCTGAATGTCTGTTCGCTCCAGACCTGTGTGTGTGTGTGTGAGTGTGTGAGGGGCATTTCAGATCTGCCTGTTGAATTTGTCACATCTGCTGTATTTTTACATCTTTATTTCATCTGTAGTTCTGTTAGTGTTTGCTGTGGTTGTTCAGTTTGTGCTCTGAACAGATTGTAGAGTCGTTATAGATGGTTTAGGAGCATGACGGCTGCGTAGAAGAACCCTAGAGGAGACAAAAACACTGGAAATGCCAGTCTAATGTCCACTTTAGATGTTGCTTCCAGCTCTCTTCCATGCTGAAGCTGGTTTTCTTCTTCTCTGGTGCAGCGGACTGGAGGCTACTCTGGCTCTGGTTTTATGTTGGGTGGCTTTTTTCTTTTTGTATGTGCATATATACGGTTTTCATACACTGTGCAAAAGCACACGTTTCATTTTTAGTCTCACTGTCTGAAGTCAAATTAGACTAAACCTCTCCTGTTTCAGCTCAGTCAGGATCACCTAAATATTTCATTCTGTTAAATGCTACAATAATGAGAGACAGAATTTCTTAGAGAATTTTATATTATTTTCTTTGAAGTCAAAAGTTTACATACATTTCCTTTGTATGGAGCAGCATTTCCTCTGAAGATGACTTGGGTCAAACGTTTTGGGTTTCCTTCCACCATCTTATGACAGGACTCTGCTGGACCTCTGGTCCTCCTGACAGAACTGGACCTGAGTCAGGTTTGTAGGTCTCCTTGCTCTCACACGCCTTTTCAGATCTGCCCACAAATGTTCAGTAGGGTTCAAATTAGGGATGCGCGCGATTAGTCGTCTAAACGATTAACCGTCCGCCCACTTACTAGTCGGTCAGAAATATTAGTCGTTTAAACCAATTTGTGTTTTATTCATGTACAAGGCTGCTTAACTGTCATTCAGCTGCCCGCCACTAGTCAGGGCTACAGAGCCGTCAGACAGCAGTTCTCCTCTCTGCGGCAATGCTCAAGTAGACTGGAGTTTTAAAACGGCATGGTGGGAAGATAGTCTCGCAAAACCAGCGTGGTTTGGCGGTACCTTAATCTAGAAAATGAAAACAAGGTAGTATGTAGACTGTGTCAGAAACAACTGGCATACAATCACTCGACTGGAGCAATGCGCAACCACATTTGACTCAAGCATTTGGATGTTAATCTGCACGAGACGACGGCTGCTGATGCTAGCGGTGCTAGCCACACTCAGGCCGATTTGACATTGTTTACCCGGAGACAGTGTTCTCCCGTCAGGTCTGAGAGGATAACGCAGTTCATCACGATAATGACTTCACAAGATATGCTTCCACTTAACTTTGTGGAAGGTAAAGGCTTCAGGAAGCTAATGGAATATGTTGAGCCCGAATACACCGTACCGGGACGCAAACTGATAACTTCCAGGCTGGTGCGCATCTTTTTTTTAGACGAGTCGACTAGTCTTAATTAAAATTTTCGTTTAGTCGACAGGGAAATTAGTCCCTAGTTCAAATCAGGGTCAGGGTTAGGGTTGCTGGGTTAGGGATCTGGCAGTGTGCTGAAGGTCATCGTCTATCTGAAGACCCATTTGAGCCTCGGTTTGAGCTTCCTGGCTGATGTCTGGAGATGTTGCCTTAATATTTCCATGTAATGTTCTTCATTCATGATGCCGTCTGTTTTATGAAGAGCTCCAGTTCCTGCTGCAGCAAACAGCTCCACAACATGATGCTACCACCTCCATGCTTTACTGTTGGTATGTTGTTCTCAGGTCTACTAGCTTCCCCCTTATAGCTTGGTCATTATGGCCAAACAGCTCCACTAACTCATCAGACCACAGGACATGTCTCAAGATCTTTGTCTTGGTGTCTTTTTGCAAACTGTAATTGAGTTTTTAATGTTTCTTTAGGAGTAATGGCTTCTTTCTCTCTGAGTGGTCTTTCAGTCCATGTTGGTTCAGGACTGGTTTCACTGTGGATAACGACACTTTACCAGCTCCATCCAGCATCTTCACAAGGTCTTTAGCTTTTATTCTGGGGTTGTTTTGGACATTTAGGACCAAAACACATTCATCTCTGGGACACAGAGCCCATCTCCTTCCTGAGCGCTGTGATGGCTGGACATTCTCATGATGTTTATACTTGCGTATAATTGTTTGGACCGATGAATGTGGCTGCTTCAAGCATCTGGAAATTGTACCCTGTATGTATGTGTGTATATATATATATATATATATATATATATATATATACACAGTCATGGAAAAAATTATTAGACCACCCTTGTTTTCTTCAGTTTCTTGTTCATTTTAATGCCTGGTACAACTAAAGGTACATTTGTTTGGACAAACATAACGATAACCACAAAGATTGCTTATAAGAGTTTTATTTAAGAGCTGATATCTTACCATTTTCCATGGTTTTTTTGATTATAACCTAAATCACTTAAATTTTTATATCAATAGCTATGGCGTTGTACTGCCAAAAACACTGCTTTTATGCATTCAATGTTTTCTTTTCTGTCTGTTTTAGTCACATGATGACGTTTAGTGGTACCAGGTATTAAAATGAACAAGAAAGTGAAGAAAAAATGGTGGTCTAATAATTTTTTCCATGACTGTGTATATAAACACATCAGATCTCAATGGGAAAAAAAATCCTGCTCTTTATTTATACTGGTATGGACTAGAGATGTCCCGATCCAGCATTTTGAACTTCCGATCCGATACCGATATTTATTTGTACTTCCGATCCGATATCTGCCGATACCGATACCGGCCTATCTGAGCATGTATTAAAGTTTTAAGTCATTTAACCAACTTACTTTGTTGTCAGACTCATGCTGAATAGGGTTTTACTCCTGATAATAACTAGCCAGCTGAATTAGGTGCATTTGAATAATACACATTGGTTGGTAACGAGAAACGGACCTATTTATTTAACAAATCAACACAAAATAGACAAAATGATAAATAACAAACAGAAATGGCATCAGTAAACCACGGCTTTCGCCTCATGCTAACAGTAGTGACACCTGTGCAACCTCTGTAGGGTCCAGGTATCGCCTCATGCTAACAGTAGTGACACCTGTGCAACCTCTGTAGGGTCCAGGTATCGCCTCATGCTAACAGTAGTGACACCTGTGCAACCTCTGTAGGGTCCAGGTATCGCCTCATGCTAACAGTAGTGACAGTGACCCTAGCCAAATGCAAAATTGCTGAAAAAGAGTCAGAAAAGATGAGGAGGGGAAAAAAAGGTTATTGGCCTCCACCTGTAAAACCATTCCTGTTTTGATGGTCGTCTCGTTGTTGCGGAACCAGAAAAGAATTGCGGTAAAAACAGAACTCCTGTATAAACATGGACTTTACATTCTAGTCCCCTGTAAAGGAAATTTCGTTAGTGAATTTGCCCTGGCAGTGGCAATAAGCTATATTTTATTTGAAATTTCATAAGATGAGATTTACACTAAATATGTGTTACTGACAAGTGCTGATATTAAAAGTGTTTGAACAACAAATGTTATGGCACTTTAGTTCATATGACAGCAGAACATTTAAATAAAAGTGACCTTTACACGATTTTGCATATATAAACAGCGGAGGAAATAAGTACTTGATCCCCCACTGATTTTGGCAGTTGTCATACTAAGAAATAAATGAACAGTCTCAGATTTTTATGGCAGATTTATTTTAACAGTTATAGCAAGAATATTGAAAAAAATGAGAAAATTACACGAAATGAAAAATAAAAATTAATTTGTAAGTCATTGAGCGAAATAAGTATTTGATCCCCGACCAACCTTGACCAGTGTTGGTTCCCACAGACTACTGGCATACTCCTAATCTCACTGAAGTAATTACCTGCATGAGACACCTGTTCCAAATAGTCACCTGTATAAAAAGCCATCTGCCCACAGACTCAGTAATACTCCACCATCTCCACCATGGGCAAGACTAAAGAGCTGTCAAAAGATGTCAGGGACAAAGTTGTTGAACTCCACAAGGCTGGAATGGGCTACAAAACCATAAGTAAGAAGCTGAATGAGAAGGTGACAACTGATGGTGCAATTATTTGGAAGTGGAAGAAGTACAACATGACTGTTAATCAACCTAGGCTTGGGGCTCCATGGAAGATATCACCTGGTGGGGTCTCAATGATCATGAGAAAGGTTAGAGATCATCCCAGAACTACACGGGAGGAGCTGGTTAATGATCTCAAGGCAGCTGGGACCACAGTCACCAAGAAAACTATTGGTAATACACTGAGACGCAATGGTTTAAAATCCTGCAGTGGTCCAAGGTCCCTCTGCTCAAGAAGGCTCACGTCCAGGCCCGACTCAGGTTTGACAACGAACATATTAATGACTCAGAAAGAGACTGGGAGAAGGTGCTGTGGTCAGGTGAGACTAAAACTGAGCTCTTTGGCCTCAACTCAACTTGACGTGTTTGGAGGAAGAGAAATGCTGAATATGACCCCAAAAACACCATCCCTACTGTCAAGCATGGCGGTGGAAGCCTTATGCTTTGGGTGTGTTTCTCTTCTAAGGGGACAGGTTGACTTCACCGCATCGATGGGAAGATGAACGGGACCATGTACCGCAGAATCTTGGGTGACAACCTCCTTGCCTCCACAAGGACATTGAAAATGGGTCGTGGATGGTCTTCCAGCATGACAATGACCCAAAACATACAGCCAAGGAAACAAAGGAGTGGCTCCATAAGAAGCACATCAAGGTCATGGAATGGCCTAGCCAGTCTCCTGACCTTAACCCTATTAAACATCTATGGAGAGAGCTGAAGCTGCCAGTTTCCAAGCACAAGCCTCAAAACCTTCAGGATTTGGAGATGATCTGCAGAGAGGAGTGGACGAAAATTACTCCTGATATGTGCAAACCTAGTAAGCAACTACAAGAAACGTCTGACAGCTGTGCTGCCAACAAGGGTTTTACCACCAAGTATTAGATCATGTTTTGCTAGGGGATCAAATACTTATTTCCCTCAATGACTTGCAAATTAATTTTTATTTTTCATTTAATGAAATTTTCTCAAAATTCTTTTCAATATTCTTTCTTTAACTGTTAAAATAAAGCTGCCATAAAAATCTGAGACTGTTCATTTATTTCTTAGTATGACAACTGCCAAAATCATCAGATCAAATACTTATTTCATCCACTGTGTGTGTGTGTGTGTGTATATATATATATATATATATATATATATATATATATATATATATATATATATATATATATATATATATTATTTATTTTTTTTATTTTTATTTTTTTGTGTGTGTGTACGTGTGTGTGTATGTGTGTTTTCCTCAGACTGGCTGGTTTTTTGCACTTGGCTCAAACAGACAGTTATGGGTGATTAATGCCTCTGCATTGAACCAGTAATCTGTCTGGGACCTCTATGCCGTAACCTCCACCGCCGCCTGACATGCACCCCTCCAGAAGTGTGACCACAACAGAAGCGATTGGTCGGCTTCAAGGCCTGTTTTCCTGTATAGAATAGAATAGAATAGAATAAATCTTTATTGTCCACCAGGGTGGAAAATTGTCTTTGGCTCACCAACGTGCAGGACATAACATAACATAACATAACATACCATAACAGAACAAAGCCAAAACACAAGGTAAAGATTCATATAACTACATTTTTAAAAAACTGAATAAATAAGATAAAATAAATTACAGTTCTATAAAAGCGCAGTAGAGCAGTTCATGTCGTTAGCTGTGGTTTAGTCACTTGTTAGAGTTAAGAATGCTAATGGCACTGGGGACAAAGGACTTTTTAAAAGCTCCTTTAGCCAGAGGAACTCTGTAGCGCCTCCCAGACTTCAAGGGCTCAAACTGGCTGAAGAGAGGATGGGAGCTATCTGCCAGGATTCTCCTCACTTTCCTTCTTGTCCTTTCTGTGTGTAGATGGGTCAGAGGCTTTTGGGGTTTTCCCACTATTTTGCTTGCCATTGACACAATCCTATTTAGTCTATGCTTACATTTTGAGCTTAGGTGACCAAACCAAACAGAAAGGTGATAGGAAAGAACACTCTCAACATGAGTGGTGTACACAAGCTCCAGGATCTGAGGACTGACACCAAGGCTGCTTAGTCTTCTAAGAAGACTGAGTCGCTGTGAACATTTCTTGAACACATAGTCTGTGTTTTCAGAAAAACTCATTTGGCTATCAAGAACTGTGCCCAGATATTTAAATTTTTCTACAGTTTCAACAAGTTGCCCATCCAATGAAACTGGTTTAGTTGTCAGATCCTTTTTTGAGCAGAAAGTTACCTCCTTTGTTTTGGCCACATTAACTTCCAGCTGGCTGCTGTGGCACCATGCCTCCAGGTCCTTAATATGGGCCATATAGGAAGCCTCACCCGAAGGGTCATTCTCCTGCAGTAAGCCTACTAAAGCCATATCATCTGCATACTTTATCAATTTAAATTTACTGTCATTGATAGCAAATTCATTGGTGAAGAGCAAGAAAAGTACTGGAGATATAGCGCTGCCTTGTGGACAGCCTGTGTTTAGAGTAAGCTCACCAGACAGGGTGGTGTTTGCATACACCCTCTGAGGGCGGCTAGACAAGAAGTCTCTGATCCACAGTACAAGGTCCCTATCAATATGTAGCTCCACCAGCCTTTTTAGTAAAATAGATAGCCTCATGGAGTTAAAAGCTGCACTAAAGTCAATAAATAAGACCCTAGCATACCCTTTGGACAGGGAAGCTGCTTTCACTGAATCTGTTAAGATCAGAACAGCATCATCTGTGCCTCTGTTGCTCTTATAGGCAAACTGGAGCGGATCTAACTCACTAGCCACAGTGGTGGTCAGAATATCGACTACAACTCTCTCCATGCTTTTACACAGGTTAGAAGTTATAGCAATTGGCCGGAAATCTTCAGGATTATGTGCACCTGGCTTTTTAGGTATTGGCCTTATCATTGAGTATTTCCAGGATTTAGGAGCACCTGTTGCTAGGAGGGTTTTGAACAACCTACTGAAGACTCCTTTTAATTGAGGAGCACAGTCTTTAAGTAGACGGGCTTTCAGGCCATCTGGGCCTGTAGCCGTGTTTGGCCTCAGTTTAGAGAGATTTTTAGCGACAGCCTCCTCTGTGATGTCTATTGATGACCCTGCAGGGAGGTTGTTACAGATCTCATCACATTCTTGCCTGTCATCCACATCAAATCTACAAAAGTAGCAGTTCAGGTCATCTACAAAGGTTTGATTATCGTTTACAGGGATTTTATCACACTTTTTACTGGTTTTCCCCATTAGGGTATTTAGACCCACCCAAGCCTGTTTTATGTTACCAGTAAAGAAGTTACTCTCTATTTTATTTTTGTAATCAATTTTTGCCTTAAGGATCTTCCCTCTAAGTTGTCTCCTTTTCTCCTGCATTAGTTCTATGTTACCAGAGCAGAAAGCAGCTTTCTTTTCATTAAGACGGGTTTTCAGTTGTTTAGAGACCCAGGGTTTATTATTCACGTATATTTTCACTGTCTTTATGTCACACACCAGATCATCACAAAAGTTAATATATGATGTAATTATGTCAGTGAGTTCATGTTCATCCTCACAGGCTTCCCAGAAAACGTCCCAATTAGTGTCCTCAAGCACATCACGGACTTGTTCTTTACTTTCCTCAGACCACACCTGAATTTGTTTGACAACAGGTTTTGTTCTTTTGACCACAGTCCTATATTTAGGTAAGAGATGGATAACATTGTGGTCTGATTTTACGAGGGGGGGTCTGCATATTGCTTTATAAGCCTCCGAGATGTTGCCATAGCAACGGTCCAGAGTCCGAGTTGAGCGTGTAGGGCAGTCCACATACTGCTGCAGGGTAGGTAAGTGGTCAGACAGGTTACAGGAGTCCCCAAGTACTAAGACGGGCTGGTCTGCAGAGCGGGCGAGTGCCTTATTATAGCTCTCTGCTAGTCTCTCCCCAGCTGCTGTGTCATTCGGCCCGGGCACATAAACGAAAATCACAGTGATCTGACCGAGGTCGGAAAGAAACAGTTAATATCTCATAGTCCGGTGTTGCTCCCGTATGCAATATTGTGTAGCCCAACTGTCATCAATGAATATGCACAGGCCTCCCCCAATAGATTTACCTGAGCTGCGCTCGTCCCTGTCAGCTCTTATCGTTGTGTATCCCGGCAGACTTGGGGTATCATGATGGGCCTTAAGCCATGACTCCGTTAGGCACACTAGGTTGCTCTGCCTAAATTCCCAGTCATGCTCGGCTCTTAGCTCAAGTTCATCAAGTTTATTGCTAACCGAGCGGACATTAGACAGAGTGATGAGAGGCAGAGGGAAACTTCTCCGGCGTCTCCACAATCGGTGTCTCAACCCTCCTCTCGAGCCTCGCTTTTTCCTCTCTTTCTTCTTCTGCTTTTCCAGCCATTTAGCAGGCCGTCGGATTTCCTCACAGTCTGCAGATAGAATAACTGATTTGTCTCCTCCAGTTGGGCGTAGAGAGAGCAGGTGCCCGGGTATAGATGAGGAAGTCTTTGCGGCTTGTCAGGCAGTTCCCAGGTGCGAGCACCGTCAGACCGAATAATATCCATAGCAGAGCGGCTTTCATCATGACGTTAAAGCACATGGTGCAACTGTTTATCCTATAAGTGAAAATCACATTAAACTGGCGAACTGCTTAAAAATAGACGTTAAAAACAAGCTTAAACAAACAGACAAACAAACAAACGGTGAGCACGGGGTCGGCGGCTGGCCGCGCCCCCGGAAGAGCCTGATATTCACTTCTTGGATTGACAGATTAGTAAACCGGATGTAGCCCCTTCCTCTGAACCAGCCTCTGGAACCTCCTTGAAGGAAAACACCTGATATCTCATCATCTCGATGTTCTGATTAAAGCTGAAGGGTAATTTCAGACATTTAGCTCATTCATGTTGGTCAGACCTAAAAGACACCAAAGTAGCCAAAGAAAATGTCCCGACCTGATTGGTCCACACGGAAATGGAACAGACCAATCCGCAGCTGAGTTTGACTCATCATGAGGCGATAAAGGAGGCTGTTTGTTGGCGTTGTTGGTCTAAAAATGAGAAACCAGGAAAGAATCCCATTTTTAGGTGTTGGGAAAAGCTCCAGCTCAGGTACAAGGAGTCATGGAAAGTTACAGCAGAACCACAGGGGTGCCTCTGTTTTCTGGGTCTTTTTTTTTTGGTGATCACATCTTCGGATGGGGGAGTAACTGGATGATCTGAACCCACAGAAGAAGAAGAGGAGTAATACCACAGAGGATCAAAGCCTCCTCTCTCGTGGCAAATTCCACCGGGCTCGTGGAGGCCGTCAGACCAAAGTCCACCCTGAAATAAGGCTTGTCTGGGAAAAGTGTCGCCGGGGTGCATCAAACAGAGGCTGGATCTGTGTGTGTGTGAACCAGGGAGGCGTTTAGCATGTGTGTGCAGTATTTATTCATCAGGGCAGGGCTTCTGCATGCCTGGGACTACGTGAGTTTGCCCTCTGTGCACCCACTGGGTTTGTGTTTGGATCTCCATTTGTGGCCATCTCCATGGCAACATTGCTGAGAAGTTGTATACAATATTTTTAACATCTGACTGATTAAAAGTGAACCGCTGATCACCTGTTACTCCACATCTTTAAAACATTTAATTTTCTCTCCTGGAACATTTCCGCTCTCCTGCCTGGTTGTCCATAAGTCAGACGTTTCTGTTGGACCGGTTTCGTTTGTGGTTGGGAGCTGTCGTGTCCCTCCTAGCGTGGGATTTGCATCTCTGGAGGGCTCCCGTCTCTGATTTAGTGTGTTTACGTGTACCTTGAACCCTCGTTGGGAGTCCTGGTTGTGTTGCAACATCATCTTCTGGTTACAGAAACTACGATGGGCATCTGTAAACGTGAACACCTGATCCAGGTGAGATGTGAAACCTGGAAACGAGCAGGACTGTCCTGTTCACAAGAGAATATTATTACAAGAGTTACTCATACAAAGAACAGGCACCCTTTCTTTTAACTCTGTGAGCTTAAGTGTAAAGACATAACAGAAAAAATCCATCTGATCGTAGCAGTCCCAAGTACCCCCTTTACTACTTCCATATGAAAAAAGAACGTGAAAGCACGATTGAGGTTCACAAAACTGCATCTAAATAGACCAGCAGACTTCTGGGACAATGTCCTCTGGACAGGTGAGACCAGAGTGGAGCAGAACCAGGTTTGCAGTCCAGGACGTAGTCTCCGTGCTCCTGTCTCTGTCCTCCAGCATCACAGGCTCGTCCTCTTTGCTTCCCAGGGATCTCGCGTACACACATTTTAAGATGTGCCAACATGGATCAAAAATTATCAGCGGAGGAGTCGCAGCCTCTTGTGGTCATGAAGCATTTTTTTCACTGTGAAGAAAGTGATTCAAAAATGGTAGTTTTAACTGAAGCACTCGGTGTAAAAGAAGTCAGGACAGGCAGAGAAAGAGTAGCAGCTCATTGCCTTGAGAGGCTGGAATAAAACAGGACCAGTCCAAGTGGACTAACCAGACTGGTAGCGAGTGCTGCCAGAGCTGAAACCAGGACCAGCTTTGCTCTGCTGGGACCTGGCTGTTAGCAAAGTATAGTTAATGCTCCATTTTTGTATGTTCGTATATCTGTCCCTTTCAGATGTTGGTTTTATCAGTACTTCACTGACCGACCACTGCCTGTGCTCTCTTCAACTGTTCTGACTTGTCCCGATGTCTCGGGGCGTTGACATCATATAAATGTTGGACTTTTTGGACTTGCTTGCAAAGGTGCTTTTTGAAATGTTCTGCTTTTTCAATGACTTTCCTTCATAATTTTCTTGTGTCTAGTTTAAGGATTGACAACCACGACTTCCAGTAGTATTGCTCCGCTTCATCCGTATTTCACAGTGGGACTTTCCGTTTCAAATGTTGTTTGGGTGGCGACATCGGAAGAGATCACACACTGTCGACTGCTGAGCTAGGCTTCGTCCCCAGACCTTTACAGACCAGCTAGTCACGGTGGTCTGTAGTTCAGTTAACATCGTAACTAAACGTCTTCTCATTCAGATATAAATGACTGTGCAGCTCAGAAGTCAAATACTGTGAAGCATCAAGTAGCTAAAGTAATAACAGCTAGTCATTGGCTATGCAGACGACCAATCAAAAGACCACAGCCGTAATTATACATGCATTTGTAGCTTTATATAATTTTACCTCTGTATAGTTGTCCAAAGAACAAGACCAAAAATCATTTCTGAACCAGACTGTAAGTATGTTTATTTCTGCTGTAAAATTAGACATTTTAACATTGAGGTCAGTGGAGACTGACTCACTATTGGAGCCAGACTCTAGAGGTCAGTAGAGGAACTGCAGCCTCTGGTGGTCAGTAGAGGAAATGCAGCCTTTAGAGGTCAGTAGAGGAACTGCAGCCTCTGGAGGTCAGTAGAGGAACTGCAGCCTCTAGTGGTCAGTAGAGGAACCGCAGCCTCTAGTGGTCAGTAGAGGAACCGCAGCCTCTAGTGGTCAGTAGAGGAACTGCAGCCTCTAGTGGTCAGTAGCGGAACTGCAGCCTTTAGAGGTTAGTAGAGGAACTGCAGCCTCTAGTGGTCAGTAGAGGAACTGCAGCCTCTAGTGGTCTGTAGAGGAACTGCAGCCTCTAGTGGTCAGTAGAGGAACTGCAGCCTCTAGTGGTCAGTAGAGGAACTGCAGCCTCTAGTGGTCGGTAGGAGAACCGTAGCCTCTGATGGTCGGTAGGGGAACCGCAGCTTCTGGTGGTCGGTAGATGAACCGCAGCCTCTGGTGGTTGGTAGGGGAACCACAGCCTCTGGTGGTCGGTAGAGGAACCGCAGCCTCTGGTGGTCGGTAGGAGAACCGCAGCCTCTGGTGGTCGGTAGGAGAACCGCAGCCTCTGGTGGTCCGTAGGAGAACCACAGCCTCTGGTGGTCAGTAGGGGAACAGGAAGTGGGGATGTTGGTGGAAGATGTGTCCCTGCTTTCAGATTCAGTCTTGGGAAACCTGAATGTGATGCCACAGAGGGTTTGTCCATTTCTTTACATGCAGTCTGGTATTCATTTATCTTGTCTGAGATAAAAGATACTTTTAACTCTTTTTTGTACATAAAAGTTGTGTTGTAAGTTGGCTTAGAGTCTCAGATGCACCACAGTCTGTGCACGTCTCCTGTTTCTGTAAAAACCACTAAGTTTCAGTTTGAGCCTCAGTTTTTCTTCCTCAAACTTGAACTTCTTTGACATTTACCCAGTTTATTTATGTGCCAACAGAGAGCAGAGCAGACAAATATCTTCTTCAAAAATCTTCCGCCTAATCACCCCCTCTTTGACCATTTCCACCAGTGTGTGCCATTTGTGGCCTTCGTTTTCCCACAGCAAGGGGAGCGAAGGGCAGAGGGACAGTGAAAAAGAGACGATGATGACAGGAGCAGCAGCTTTTATTTTCTGCTTCAGCTTTCCGTGAGGAGCCCCTCCCCACCGGGTCGCCACACAAACACCCCGCCCAGCTCAGGTCAACATTTACATGGGTGGAATTAGTCTACGCTACACACACACATACACACACACACACCACTGGGATTCCACTTGGGCACAGGCGAAAGCTGGTCATGGAGCTGAAAGATGAAAAAAAAGTTTAAAACCTCTCAGGATCACATCAGCTTCTCTTTGGACCTAAGTTTAGAGTGTGTGTGTGTGTGTGTGTGTGTGTGTGTGTTCTTTTGCATGTATCATTGTGAGGACCACAGATTGAACAGTGAAAGTGAGGACATAATAAAGCTTAAATCAGTGCTGCTTGGGTCTGCTTTGGTCAGTGAGAGTCCTCACAATTATAGATGTTTTTCTACGCATGTGTGTGGCTGTTAACAAAGCCCACTTTGAGTTTTAGACTTTAAGACTGAGGACCAGTCTTCACTTTATAAAAGCTTTTTAATCGACCTGTTTTTAGGGCTTTTGGCCAGGTTCTGTGTTAGTGGTCATCAGTTGCATCAGTTCAGGTTTCTGAAGAGGAATGCTTCAACAGACTTTCTAAGACATGTTTGAGTTGCATGTACATAAATGTATTAATCTCTTTTAAAATGAACTGTTTTGGGTTTGTTTGTGTCAGCCAACCTCCTCAGTTTGTGGCAAGTTCATCTACAAGACCAGTTTTTCACACGCTGTGAGACTGCAAACAACCCCGATAGCTCATCTGGGTCAGCAGCAGTAACTAAAGGGGCCGGGACTGACCTATAGGTCAGCTAAACTGACGGAAAGTTCACAAATTTACACCATTTCAGGGGTTATCCAGGTCCAGGTTGTATGCCTTCTTTTGTAAGGTTTTACTACTGACAGAAAGATTAAAGGATGAGTCGACTGGAGTTTTCCACCAGAATATAATTTCTGATGGTGAAACGCTAAAAGTGGAACTGAATTCAGTCAGAGTTTGAAGTTGTTTTCTGTGGTAGTTCTTTGACTGCGAGCTCAGTCAGTTTCTGTCTCAGAGTGGTAAATTCTTATCCCTTAACTGATAACAGGCTCGTGTTTGTAGCACCTACCAGCTAGTAATGGTTTCTGTGGCACAAGCCGCTGTCATCGTTTTATAATGTGTTTACTTGGAATTGTAGTTTGTTTAGTTTAGCCCTTATAGGACTGAAGTTGAGCTTTTTCTGTTTGTTTGGTGTGATGCATGTAAATATTATTATTTATTTGGCTCTAAATGGCTTAAATCATCCATGTAGGAGCTCATTAGCAACAATAATCAGTAGTTAGCACCTCTTGGCCACACATACTGGTTTCTTCCTCCAGCCTGACCTGCTGTGTTGTTGAGGCTCAGGCTGTGACGCTTTGTTTCTCGTCGGAGTCACTGGGACGTTTTCCGGCATGGCGGTGGCAGTGGAGGTGGATTTTGTCGGCGGTTCGTGACCTGGCAGAGCCGCTGTGACGCATGTCTTCTGGTTTTTGGAGCAGCAGGTTTCTGGTGGGTTTTACCTCATGTTTACGTGTGTGTTTGTGTGTCGCGGTGACGCATGCCCTGCAGCTTCACGGCAGCACCATCACAGACGACAGCTCCCGACTGAACTGTCACTGTTTGGAGACGTCACCCACTTCCTGTTTGATTAGACGGTGGCTTCACAGCTACACGGCAGTCACACTGCAGTTGCATCTGACAATTAGTGGCCACTTCTGACCAAAACCCTTCACTTGAGCTTCACAGAGTCACATAATTGGGCTAAAAGGCTGCAGCTTCTAAATATGGCACTCGTTACTCCAAATTTAGCATTTTTTGGTGAGTGTGCCTGAAAACAATCAATGAGGAACCATTTCTCTCTTCTTTACAGAGTGGAGATGTGCAGTTATCCGTCTCCAGTAAAAGTACTGTAATGATTATGTGCTGAGATGGGTGGAAAACTTCTCCCTAACTGCTACGTAGCGCTAGCATACCAGGAGACAGATCCTAATATCTGACTGCTTCAACCAGAGGCTCTAAGTTAAGAGCAGGGCAGGAAACGTTTGAATGCTCTGACCACAGATGCACCCGAACGCAGCCCAGCGTGGTTGGACGGATGAAGAGAAGCTGCAGATATGGATGGTTTAATGTCTGCTGGGGAAGGAAACTCAAAAAACCTCTGCTGGCAGGTCCTCGGTGTAAAAATAAGTCACATTTCATCTTAGTCTCTAATGAAACCACATCAGACCCAATACACAAACACATATAGAAAAGGTTTGTCAAAGCTTGAGTTTTAGTTTGGCTTGAGCCCGAGGTTGACTGAATAAAGTCAACAAAGTACCACACAGTAAAAAAAAAAGAGTTCACAGAGTCTTTTTCTTCCGATTAAGGGGGTCATCAGTCCAGGTTTGTTAAATGTTGAGGGGTTTCTGTTAACTCTTCACCTCTTCTTAATGAGTGCTTCAGATACCAGGACAGATGAAACACTTAGGTCATTTTTATTCACACAAAGAATTATACAATTAGAACTGGGCGATATATTGATTTGATGGATCCATTTGAAGCTGCAGTTTAAGATGGTGTTTAAAAATGAAAATCAATTTTCACTTTAATCTGTATATTTATGAAATGGCTCCGCTGCTGCCACAAGAAGTTCATCCACATGCTGAATAAAATCCACCCAGACATTCGGCTGCTTATTATTATTATTATTATTATTATTATTATTATTATTTGTATGCTTATTTATTTTAGAATAAATTATTTCTTCAAGTTAATATTGCACCTTATTTCTGAAAGACTTAAAGTTAGGACTTTTTTCTTTAAAGAGAGAGAAAACAAATTGATTAGAATCAAAAATAATTTGGCCATATTGCTCAACCCCCAGTTACAAAACACAAATTCACTAAACCACCAGAGGCTACAGTTCCTCTACTGACCACTAGAGACTGCAGTTCCTCTAACGACCACTAGAGGCTGCAGTTCCTCTACTGACCACTAGAGACTGCAGTTCCTCTACTGACCACTAGAGACTGCAGTTCCTCTAACGACCACTAGAGGCTGCAGTTCCTCTACTGACCACTAGAGACTGCAGTTCCTCTAACGACCACTAGAGGCTGCAGTTCCTCTACTGACCACTAGAGGCTGCAGTTCCTCTACTGACCACTAGAGGCTGCAGTCCCTGTACCGACCACTAGAGGCTGCAGTTCCTCCACTGACCTCTAGGGTCTGGCCCCAGAAGTGAGTCAGTCTCCATTGACCTCCACTGACCTCTAGAGACTGCAGTTCCTCTACTGACCACTAGAGGCTGCAGTTGCTCTATTGACCACTAGAGACTGCGGTTCCTCTACCTATCTCTAGAGGCTACGGTTCCTCTACTGACCACTAGAGACTGCGGTTCCTCTACCAACCACTAGAGGCTGCAGTTCCTCTACCAACCACTAGAGACTGCAGTTCATCTACCGACCACTAGAGGCTTTCCTCTACCCGACCACTAGACATTCCTCTACCGACCACTAGAGGCTACAGTTCCTCTACCGACCACTAGAGACTGCAGTTCTCTACTGACCCTAGACTGCAGTTCCACCGACCACTAGAGGCTGCAGTTCCTCTACCGACCACTAGAGGCTACAGTTCCTCCACTGACCACTAGAGACTGCAGTTCATCTACTGACCACTAGAGGCTGCAGTTCCTCTACCGACCACTAGAGGCTGCAGTTCCTCTACTGACCACTAGAGACTGCAGTTCTCTACCGACCACTAGAGACTGCAGTTCCTCTACTGACCACTAGAGGCTGCAGTTCCTCTACTGACCACTAGAGGCTGCAGTTCCTGTACCGACCACTAGAGGCTGCAGTTCCTCCACTGACCTCTAGGGTCTGGCCCCAGAAGTGAGTCAGTCTCCATTGACCTCCATGTTGAAATGTTCAACTTTGCAGAAGAAATAAACATATTCACAGCCTGGTACAAAATTCTATTATGCATGATCAGGGGCGTGGCTTTCTGAGTGACAGTCTGTGGTGTTTAAGGATTTTCTGTCAGTCAAACATGAATCATTCCTCTTTTGAAGTAATATGACTTGTGGTGTTAATTGCAGGCCACTGGGACTGGTTCTGAGTTTGTTTTAAAGGGTTCTGGGGTTAGAAAAGCAGCTTAAAGCAGCTGTCTTGGCCCTCTAGCCAGGGCTAACACAGTAGGACAGTTTCTAGCTCACCATCTTCTACCTCTGGCAGCAGCTGGATCCTCCAGCCTCTGAACATTTCAGGACCCTTCCAAGTTGTCTAACTGGACCTTGATTGGTTAACTAGGCCACTGCATGTACCTGAGGTGTGCAGTTGCACGGGACTGAAATTATCTCATGACCTTAACCTGTGCAGTGAAACTTCTGCTTCAAAAATCAGATTCAGACTGGATTGATATCAGACAGACAAATGACTGCAGGTCACACTCATCAGATCTGAATTGGCCATTAGAAATATACAAGTGCTTCCAGGAATAATCTGATGTAGCTTTGAACATGACATGAATTACTCTGAGTGTTGGAAGGAAGAAGGGTTTGAGGGAGAGGAGGAAGGTGTGAAGCCCCCTCCTCTTTTCTTCATCAGTAAATCATTAAATGCTGCTCTCATAAACGCCAGCAAGCAGCTCTTTATCTCACCTACCTGAGGAATTCGAAGCTGAGGTGGGCAGTGGGCGAGGCTGGAAACTGGGGGGTTCGCATGATCGGGGCGCGCCAGCGAAGAAGATGTTTTAGCTTGCTGGCTGCAGTATTCAGATATGTCTGATAATAAAGTGTCAGGTTCCTTTACAAGCAGATATAAAACTACATTTTTGTCCTACTTCGTGCACATAAAAATGGAACTGCTGCTGGTTGTCTGTGACTGTTTTAAGCTGGAAATAAAGTAGAAGCAGAAAGACGAACACTCTAAATGGCATCTGCATGCTGTGACTTTGAGGACCAGACCTGTTGAAGTCTGGCAGCCGGGAGGGTTGAATCCTCATCAATCCAGCTGTCAGTTAAACTGCAGTGAGACGCACGACCAAAATGTCCCGTCGCAGGCTGTTAATGTGGCAGCTATGATCTTCGCCGACCTCCAGCAGGCTGACAGGGTGCTGAAGTCTCTGGATTTACTCTCATCTGTATAGAATGATGGGAAGAAAATACATGGAGGAACCACATTCAAGCTGCAAGGAGAAGAAAGTATGTGAACCCCTTAGAATTAAGTGGTTTGTGCATTAATGTAAATAAAATCTGACTTAATCTTCATCTAAGCCCCAATAACAGACAAAAACAAACTATAAAAAAACATAAAACCTACAGCTGCCCAAATCATGACAGAATTAAATGTGCTCCTCAACTGTCCTGTTTCCACCAGAACTGTCCGTCAGGAGCTCCACAGGGTCAGTAACATGACCGGGCTGCTATAACCAAACCTTTGGTCACTCTTTCTAATGCCAAACGTCGGTTTCAATGGTGCAAGGAGCACAAATCTGGGGCTGTGGACAAGGTCAGAATCAGTATCGCCTTTATTCCCATTGTAAGTGCATTACAACGAAATTTGCGTGCATTCTTCCAAAGGTACTTGTGAGGTAGACAGGAATATTAACAGTATTAAATAAATTTACAGCGAAAGGAAGGCAACGTAGTTATTATTAAAAGTATATACAAAATGTAAACCAAGTTATTTACAGTCCATAGTGTTCTGTCGACTAGCATATTGCACTGGAAATATTTCAGTTATTCACAGGGTCGTGTATAAAGTGCAGTGGTATTTACAGTTATTGTTCAGTGCAGTGATAGCTCTGGGCCTGTCCCTGTCCCTGAGCCTGTTTGTCCCAGTTCTGTGGGACCGATACCGTCGGCCCGAGGGTAGTAGGTAGAACAGGTGGTTACTGGGGTGGGAGGAGTCCTGGATGATGCTGGTGGCTCTGCTGAGGTAGCGAGAGCTGGTGATGTCTTCCGGGCTGGGCAGAGAGCAGTGCTCTCCTGTCTGCTGCTGAACACCCTGGTACCAGGCTGTGATGCAGTACCAGGATGCTCTGGATAGTGGCTCTGTAGAGCAGCACCCTGGTACCAGTCTGTGATGCAGTACCAGGATGCTCTGGATGGTGGCTCTGTAGAGCAGCACCCTGGTACCAGGCTGTGATGCAGTATGCCGGGATGCTCTGGATGGTGGCTCTGTAGAGCAGCACCCTGGTACCAGGCTGTGATGCAGTACCAGGAGGCTCTGGATGGTGGCTCTGTAGAGCAGCACCCTGGTACCAGGCTGTGATGCAATAACAGGATGCTCTGGATGGTGGGTCTGTAGAGCAGCACCCTGGTACCAGGCTGTGATGCAGTACCAGGATGCTCTGGATGGTGGCTCTGTAGAGCAGCCCTCTGGTACCAGGCTGTGATGCAGTACGCCAAGATGCTCTTCCAGGTGGCTCTGTAGAGCAGCACCCTGGTACCAGGCTGTGATGCAGTACGCCAGGATGCTCTGGATGGTGGCTCTGTAGAGCAGCACCCTGGTACCAGGCTGTGATGCAGTACGCCAGGATGCTCTGGATGGTGGCTCTGTAGAGCAGCACCCTGGTACCAGGCTGTGATGCAGTATGCCGGGATGCTCTGGATGGTGGCTCTGTAGAGCAGCACCCTGGTACCAGGCTGTGATGCAGTACCAGGATGCTCTGGAAGGTGGCTCTGTAGAGCAGCACCCTGGTACCAGGCTGAGATGCAGTACCAGGATGCTCTGGACGGTGGCTCTGTAGAGCAGCACCCTGGTACCAGGCTGTGATGCAGTACGCCAGGATGCTCTGGATGATGGCTTTGTAGAGCGGCACCCTGGTACCAGGCTGTGATGCAGTACGCCAGGATGCTCTGGATGGTGGCTCTGTGGAGCAGCACCCTGGTACCAGGCTGTGATGCAGTATCAGGATGCTCTGGAAGGTAACTCTGTAGAGCAGCACCCTGGTACCAGGCTGAGATGCAGTACCAGGATGCTCTGGACGGTGGCTCTGTAGAGCAGCACCCTGGTACCAGGCTGTGATGCAGTACGCCAGGATGCTTTGGATGATGGCTTTGTAGAGCGGCACCCTGGTACCAGGCTGTGATGCAGTACGCCAGGATGCTCTGGATGGTGGCTCTGTAGAGCGGCAACCTTGTACCAGGCTGTGATGCAGTACCAGGATGCTCTGGATGGTGGCTCTGTAGAGCAGCACCCTGGTACCAGGCTGTGATGCAGTACGCCAGGGTGCTCTGGATGGTGGGTCTGTAGAGCTGCACCCTGGTACCAGGCTGTGATGCAGTACCCCAGGATGCTCTGGATGGTGGCTCTGTAGAGCGGCACCCTGGTACCAGGCTGTGATGCAGTACCCCAGGATGCTCTGGATGGTGGCTCTGAAGAGCGGCACCCTTGTACCAGGCTGTGATGCAGTACCAGGATGCTCTGGATGGTGGCTCTGTAGAGCAGCACCCTGGTACCAGGCTGTGATGCAGTACGCCAGGGTGCTCTGGATGGTGGGTCTGTAGAGCTGCACCCTGGTACCAGGCTGTGATGCAGTACCCCAGGATGCTCTGGATGGTGGCTCTGAAGAGCGGCACCCTGGTACCAGGCTGTGATGCAGTACCCCAGGATGCTCTGGATGGTGGCTCTGTAGAGCGGCACCCTGGTACCAGGCTGTGATAAAGTACCAGGATGCTCTGGATGGTGGCTCTGTAGAGCGGCACCCTGGTACCAGGCTGTGATGCAGTACGCCAGGATGCTCTGGATGGTGGCTCTGTAGAGCAGCACCCTGGTACCAGGCTGTGATGCAGTACGCCTGGGTGCTCTGGATGGTGGCTCTGTAGAGCGGCACCCTGGTACCAGGCTGTGATGCAGTACCCCAGGATGCTCTGGATGGTGGCTCTGTAGAGCGGCACCCTGGTACCAGGCTGTGATACAGTACCAGGATGCTCTGGATGGTGGCTCTGTAGAGCGGCACCCTGGTACCAGGCTGTGATGCAGTACGCCAGGATGCTCTGGATGGTGGCTCTGTAGAGCAGCACCCTGGTACCAGGCTGTGATGCAGTACCAGGATGCTCTGGATGGTGGTTCTGTAGAGCGGCACCCTGGTACCAGGCTGTGATGCAGTACGCCAGGATGCTCTGGATGGGCTCTGTAGAGCAGCACCCTGGTACCAGGCTGTGACGCAGTACGCTCTGAATGCTCTGGATGGTGGCTCTGTAGAGCGGCACCCTGGTACCAGGCTGTGATGCAGTACCAGGGTACTCTGGATGGTGGCTCTGTAGAGCAGCACCAGCAGCTTCTCCTCCAGGTTGTTCCTCTTGAGCTCCCTCAGGAAGTGGAGTCGCTGCTGGGCTTTCTTCACCACCGCAGTGGTGTTAGCCTCATTGAGGCTCTCCACTGCTGACTTCTTGGGGACGGGAATGATGGTGGAGGCTTTAAGGCAGGGTGGAATGGTAGCCTGCGACAGGGACAGGTTGAAAATGCTGGTGAACACTCCAGCCAGTTGGTTGGCACAAGCTTTGAGTACCTTGCCAGGTACGCCATCGGGTCCGGCCGCCTTCCTGGGGTTCACCAACTTCAGGACACGTCTCACTTCTTGCTCCGGAAGTGTCAGTGTGCTAGTACTGTAGGGTGGTGGGTGAGGGGTGTCCGCTGGTCTGACTGCCTCAAAGCGGGCAAAGAAGCGGTTCAGCTCCTCTGCCAGCGAGGCATCAGTCCTGGTGTTGTCCGGGTTGCTCCTTCTGTAGCTGGTTATGTGCTTTATTCCCTGCCACATCTTCATGGGGTCATTTTCAGGGAAATGGTCCTCTATTTTTTTCCTGTAGGCCGCCTTGGCCTCCCTGATGCCTCTTTTCAGGTCGGACCTGGTCGCGCTGTACAGGGCCCTGTCCCCTGATTTAAAGGCGCTGTTGTGTCTTTTTAACAGGGACTGGACTTCGCTGGTCATCCAGGGTTTCTGGTTTGCAAAAACCCTGACCCTCTTTTTGACTGTGACAGTGTCAACACGGTTCTTGATGTATGAGAGGACGGTGTCAGTGAACTCTGGCAGGTTGTGGCTGGAGAATAAATCCCATACAGTCCGTTGGAAGCAGTCCTGAAGTTGGGAGAGGGCTCCCTCAGGCCAGGTTTGGATATCCTTGTGTTGTGGCTTTGTGGCAATGTGAAGCATGTTTTGTTGTCTGATGAGTCCAACTTTACGGTTTTCCCCACATCTGGGAGAGTTACGGTGTGGAGAAGCCCCAAAGAAGCGGACCACCCAGACTGTTACATGCATGGAAGTGGATCAGTGATGGTTTGGGCTGCCATATTATGGCATTCCCTTGGCCCCATACTTGTACTAAATGGGCGTATCACTGCCAATGACTACCGAACAATTCTGGAGGACCAGAGATCAACTGATATGGGCTTTTCACAGCCGATACCGATACTGATAATTAGTAGTTAGAGGAGGCCGATAACCGATATTTAGAGCCGATATTCATTTGCAGTAAAAGTGTAAAAATTGGCATAAAAAATTGAATAATGCAAATACTGAACTTCATTGGAATGCCTAAAGCATGTTTATTGAATCTCACAAATAGAAAATAATAGCTCCAGAAGTGGCTGAATTTCCTAGACTCAGAGACATCTGTTTCAACAAGGACCCTGTCATTCAAAACTGGGTTGCTACATTATTAATGATTAATATGACAAAGGCTACATAAAAAAAAGTATAATAGTTGCTATGAGAGCAGTTTAACTCCTGACAGGACACAAACAGCCTTTCTGGCTTTAATGAGCTCACACAGTATTTAAAATGTTCCACCACTTTGTTCAGATGAATCATTTCTGAATTTTACTCTCTCATCTTCCTGTTCATTTTCAGATCATAGGACCAGAAAGCTCATAGCAACGTTAGCAGTCGTGTCTTTAACTACATACTATTCTCCACATTGCATACCGTGATTTCCTATTGAGTGCACCTGAACATAAGGATCCAAATATTCGGATCTCAAAATAAATACGTGCAGTAGCTCTGTTTACTTCTTTGACCGACAGATCGATTGCCTTTAACTTAAAAGCTAAATCAAATGCACTCCTTCATGTGTTTTTTCCATGATGAGGTTGTGTGCATGAAGCACAAAATGACTGATCTGAAGAATTTAGTGTGAGTGCGTTTGATTTAATTCGAACTGTTTCATTGGTCCACTGTGACCGGTTCGCTAATTTAATTCTGACGAGGATAAACGTATTGACGACATGAAGCTGGCCCGTAGAAATCTATACATTAGCCACATCCTTGTATAAGCTGTAGGGCTCGAAGCGTGAGAAAAAGTAACGGCTTCCTGTCCGGAAAGAACGGTGTATTTCCCCCATTGCTAATACATAGTCTGCAGAGTGTTTAAAGCCAGATCGACAAACTAATTTTATGGTAAGCTAAGCAGCCTCCACCATAGCGCTCCCTAAAACAAGTAAACTGAGTTTTTTATGCACTCTCTTAA
The DNA here is from genome assembly GCA_018398805.1 of Hirundichthys speculiger. Taxonomy (NCBI): domain Eukaryota; kingdom Metazoa; phylum Chordata; class Actinopteri; order Beloniformes; family Exocoetidae; genus Hirundichthys; species Hirundichthys speculiger. Next base: position 45,305 of record JAGFBZ010001206.1, read on the forward strand.
TCACACACACATGCTTTTCTATCATGGACTGTTTCCATGTCGATATTATCAGCAGTCTTCTTTTAAATAATTCACATACATGTTGGGACGTAATACGAGTTAGCATAGCTGCCGCTAAGGTTTACTCTGCTCTTACGTTATTATGCTGCTCACTGTAACGTTAGTAGTAGTTGTGAGATGCAGAGTACTGGGATGTTTATTACAATTGCAGAAGAGCTTTCTGCATTTACCTTTGACACGTGTTTTCTGTTCGGATCTTCTCATACAAGAAAACTTTCACTCTCCCGTTTTTGTGATGACAGTTTCTTGTTCGGAGGCTCCGCCTCTGCCACTCAACCAATCAGAGGACGAGGTGAATAATGCAGGAGACAGCAGGCAGGAGAGAGAGGTGCGGCTGCATCTGAGCCAGAATAACCCAGTTTTAAATTGATTACTTCATATCGGCCGGTCGGATTAAAGAAAGGCTGATGCCGATATACGTCAAATTTCCAAATATCGGCCGCCAATAATCGGCCGGACTGATAATCGATCGATCTCTAATGTGTATGCAATGGTTCAAACATTGTATCCTGAAGGTGGTACCGTGTATCAGGATGACAATGCACCAGTACACCCAGCAAGACTGGTGAAAGACTGGTTTGATGAACATGAAAGTGAAGTTGAACATCTCCCTTGGCCTGCAGTCACCAGATCTGAATATTATTAAGCCTCTTTGGGGTGTTTTGGAGAAGTCAGGAAACGTTTCCCTCCACCAGCATCACGTAGTGACCTGGACACTGTCCTGCAGGAAGAATGGCTTCAAATCCCTCTGACCACTGAGCAGGACTTGTATTGTCATTCCCAAGACGAATTGAAGCTGTATTGGCCACAGAAGGAGGCTCTACACCAGGGGTGTCAGACTCATTTTCACTGAGGGCCACATCAGCATCATGGCTGCCCTCGAAGGGCCAGATTGACAGCATGAATGTAACAAAATGCAGTATAAATCAAAATAAATTGAATTACACCTTCTTAAATTGTTATATTCAAGTTTCAAATGTTTAACTCATTATTATGTTAAACTCAGTGTTTGTGGTTGTAAACCTCCTCTCGCACAGGTGATGTTTACAGAGCATGTTGCCATGGTAACGGACTCTGTAAACATCACTGAGAGTATCCGTTACCTTGGTTTCAGAGGTGGAAGCGATCCTTTGATTTTCTTGTAGGCTAAATTTAGCGTACTTAGCTCCATGTTTGCTGTCAAATGCCAACATAGTTTATGCTCTTTCACGACTGACACCGCCTCATAACACAAAAGCCACACCGTTTTTTCACCTTGAGATACAAACTTGTATTCGTTTTCCCGTCGTTCATGAAACTGTCCTCCTTGTGCATCAATTTTTCTCTTCTTGAACATGTAGGGGTTAGTTTGTAGAGGTTTTTCTTAAGTCCATTAGTTCTAAAAATTGCCTTAATGTCTTGCTCATAGTGAGATACTGTTATCGTTGTGGGTAACAACGAAATGCACTGTGGGATAGAGATGTCCCGATCCAGCATTTTGAACTTCTGATCATATACCGATATTTATTTGTACTTCCGATCCCATACCGATATATACCGATACCGGCCTATCTGAGCATGTATTAAAGTTTTAAGTCATTTAACCAACTCACTTTGTTGTCAGACTCATGCTGAATAGCGTTTTACTCCTGATAATAACTAGTCAGCTGAATTAGGTGCATTTGAATAATACACATTGGCTGCGGTTACATGATGTTTTTTAATTCGGAATTAAAATTAGGAATTAAATAATTCCGAATTAAACTATTTTCCTTCGAGTTTACATGGAAATAGTAATTCCGAATTAAGGTTTACATGGAAAACACGTTAGTTCAGCTTTATCCAACTCCGCTTTAGGTCTGGTGGTTGGGGAGGGTTCTGATTGGATAGGGGGGGCAGACGTCTTTACATCTACCGGAAGAAAACAAACTTAGCTAACTGGTTAGCAACAACATTCCACTTATTTTTGACCTGGGTGGCGTCTCTATCTGCGAAACCTCCTTCATTTAACCTGGCCGCTTTGAAAAGCTCACAATTTTTATGTTTCCTGCCATCTGTTCTTTTAATTATTTCCAGTTCCTCCAAGCTATTTATTAAATAAATCGTCTCTGCTCTTGAACACCGTTTACTGCATCTGCCGGAATATAAGCGTCATCGCGACAGACGGGGAAGAGAACGAGCATGCGCAGAAAGACGGGAATTAATTTAAAGAGGAATGAGTGTATACATGACCGCGGAATTACTTAATGCGGAATTAAAATGGGAATAAACCAGCCACCTACTTCGGAATTAAGTTAATTCAGAATTGACATTTTCATATGGAATTAAGTGTTTACATGGTAACTTTTATTCGGCTTTAACTTTAATTCTGAATTAAAGAGGAATTAAACTTCCCATGTAAACGCACCATGGTTGGTAACGAGAAACTGACCTATTTATTCAACAAATCAACACAAAATAGACAAAATTATGAATAACAAACAGAAATTGCATCAGTAAACCACGGCTTTACAAGCCATAAGTGCAGATAATATTGTTAATTGTATTAAGCAAACACAACCTGAGTTTAACCGTCTATTAACAGCATTAGTACCTGTGCTTTGACACTGTTCAGTGGCAGTTTGTCACGATTCCCAAACGTCCCAAACGGGGGGGTGGGGGTGGAGAGGAGCTCGAGTTGTCTCGCGCGGGGGGGCGGGGTGTTTGTGGCTGTGCACTGTGCCCGACAGAGAGAGAGCAGTGTTGCCAACTTAGCGACTTTGTCGCTATATCTAGCGACTTTCCAGACCCCCCTAGCGACTTAATTTGTAAAAAGCGACTAGCGACAAATCTAGCGACTTTTTCTGGTGATTTAGCGACTCACTGGCACTCAAACCGCTAGGTTTGAAGCCATCACTTGGCCGCTGATGGCTGTTGTCTGCCTCGCGAGCCGCGCTTTTCTCTGTTTCTCTCTCTCTGTTGGGCACAGTGCACAGCCACAAACCAAACACCCCGCCCCCCGCGCGAGACAACTCGAGCTCCTCCTGAAGGTGTGCTGGAAAATGCGGACCGGATATTAGGGAAACACAGAGCAAGACCTGGAATGGGTTATCTGAATAATGCGCTGCGCGGTGCGCTGGAAAACCCGGAACGGACTATCGAAAAAAAACTGGATCGGGAGTCTGGATCGGCATTTTTAGGGCTAACCGATCCGATACCGATCCGCATTTTTTGCTCATATCGGCGGCCGATCCGATACGAATATCGGATCGGGACACCTCTACTGTGGGAGATGTAGTTTATTGTCAATATGCGCTTTAAAGCGGTGTGAGCTTATTTTAAGTCTTAAAATGTTGGTTTAAAATTTAAGCCAATAATGCACAAGCTCTCGAGGACCACATAAAATGATGTGGTGGGCCACATTTGGCCCGCGGGCCTTGTGTTTGACACATGTGCCCTACACCATATTAATAAATGATTGTGCTCTAAAACCAGGTGCTTGTTTCATTGTCCAACCCCTGTAGGTGAAGATCAGAGCACATTTCAGTAAACTGGAAATCAGTAAACTGGTTCATTCTAAGGGGTTCACATACTTTTTCTTGCCGCTGTTTATATATTTTTCTGTATACACTTTGTTATTTTTAGTCTTTTTTTTTTGTCTAGCCCTTTACTTATTTTTTCTCTCCAGTTTCTTTTGGCGTTTCCAGGTCCGGGAGGCAGAAATGATGCGTGTAATTCAGCGGCCTTTTTCCTTCACATAGACGGTTTTATAGGAACCGTGAGTGGTGGGAACCTACACACATCTGCACACGCTCATTTCAGCGCCTACACACATCTTAAGAGCTTTTTAACTCTGATATGGGAACAAAAGGTGACAGAATTCAGCGTAACACTCTTCTGTCTTCTTATGTAATTGTGGGTGATACAAATAGCAGCGGTGCGTAACGGTTGTGCGCAGAAATGGCTGCTTTGGCGCAGCTGGAAAACCTTGCTGACGCAGTTTTAAGAGCGGAATGACTTGTTTAGATTTTCAGACACAAGATGTTCGTCGGTTGTAGGTAAATCAGGAGCTGTTGGTCTTCCTCCATCTCTGATGCTACTGTTAAACTTTTTATTTTTTTAATCTCATTTCTTTCTTTCTTTCCTGCCTCTGCAAGGTTCTGTGCTCTGGACTTACAGGGGTGATCTGTTACTTTAGTTTTCTATGAGTTTATTTTTCAATTATGATTCCAGAACTCAGACACCAAAGAACGCTATCATTTTTTGTAAATGGGCAAGAGCGTTGATATTTCGCCTCTAAATTATTTGTAGCTTCGTAGCATTTATTTGCTTCTCCTTTGCTCTGCAAAGAGCTTAACGCGTAAAACCAATCAGAGGTCCCAGAACAGGCCCTTGGGGAGCTCCTGAGGTGACATCAAGACAGCTAGAAGTGATTCCTTCCAGCTTAGTGACACCTTGAGAATATCCACGTTCCTGGATTTAACTATTTGTGTCTCAAAGAGACTGGAAAACAAATCAGGATGTAGTTTAATGTTTAAGAAAACAATATGGGCGTACAGAATGGTGTTTATCACAAAATGATGGAAGCACCACGCTTCATTCATTCATTCACCCATCCATTCATCCATCCATCCATCCTTTCATTCGTTCTATTGAAAAAATAATAATCACTGATATGTCCTAAAATTATTTTTTATTCAACATTCCAACCTTTTGGTTGTAAGAAACTCAAAATAAATTGCTCTAAGATTTTCCTTTTTTGTAACTAACGGTCTATGGTCTTTGTCTTTTCTCTCTTCTTCTTTCTCTTTCTTCTCTTTTCTTTTGTAACAAATGTTTTGATGTCTTCCTCTTTTCTTTTGTAACTAACTTTCTGATGTCTTCCTTTTTGTCACTAACGTTCTAAGGTCTTCCTCTTTCCTTTTGAAACTCACTTTCTAAGGTCTTCCTCTTTTCTTTATTAACTAACGTTTTCATGTCTTTTCTTTTGTAATTAACATTCTGACTTCTTCCTCTTTTCTTTTGTAACTTACGTTTTCACGTCTTCTTTTCTTAATTAACTAACGTTGACTTCTTCCTCTTTTTTATTAACTAACGTTTTCACATCTTTTCTTTTGTAACTAACGTTCTGACGTCTTCTTTTGTAACTAACGTTTTCACATATTTTTTTCTTTTGTAACTAACGTTCTGACGTCTTCTTTTGTAATTAACGTTTTCACTTCTTTTTTTCTTTTGTAACTAACGTTCTGACGTCTTCTTTTCTTTTGTAACTAACGTTCTGACGTCTTCTTTTCTTTTGTAACTAAAGTTTTCACATCTTCTTTTCTTTTGTAACTAACGTTCTGACGTCTTCTTTTTTTGTAACTAACGTTTTCACGTCTTCTTTTTTTTGTAACTAACGTTTTCACGTCTTCTTTTCTTTTGTAACTAACGTTCTGACGTCTTCTTTTCTTTTGTAACTAACGTTCTGACGTCTTCTTTTCTTTTGTAACTAACGTTTTCACTTCTTCTTTTCTTTTGTAACTAACGTTCTGACGTCTTCTTTTCTTTGTAACTAACGTTTTCACTTCTTCTTTCTTTTGTAACTAACGTTTGACGTCTTCTTTTCTTTGTAACTAACGTTCTGACGTCTTCTTTTCTTTTGTAACTAACGTTTTCACATCTTTTTCTTTTGTAACTAACGTTCTGACGTCTTCTTTTCTTTTGTAACTAACATTCTGACGTCTTCTTTTCTTTTGTAACTAACGTTTTCACTTCTTCTTTTCTTTTGTAACTAACGTTCTGACGTCTTCTTTTCTTTTGTAACTAACATTCTGACGTCTTCTTTTCTTTTGTAACTAACGTTTTCACTTCTTCTTTTCTTTTGTAACTAACGTTCTGACGTCTTCTTTTCTTTTGTAACTAACGTTTTCACTTTTCTTTTCTTTTGTAACTAACGTTTGACTCTTCTTTTCTTTTGTAACTAACGATTCTGACGTCTTCTTTTTTTTGTAACTAACGTTTTCACTTCTTCTTTTCTTTTGTAACTAACGTTCTGACGTCTTCTTTTCTTTGTAACTAACGTTTTCACTTCTTTTCTTTTGTAACTAACGTTCTGACGTCTTCTTTTCTTTGTAACTAACGTTCTGACGTCTTCTTTTCTTTTGTAACTAACGTTTTCACGTTCTTCTTTTCTTTTGTAACTAACGTTCTGACGTCTTCTTTTCTTTTGTAACTAACGTTTTCACTTCTTCTTTTCTTTTGTAACTAACGTTCTGACGTCTTCTTTTCTTTTGTAACTAACGTTTTCACTTCTTCTTTTCTTTTGTAACTAACGTTCTGACGTCTTCTTTTCTTTTGTAACTAACGTTTTCACTTTCTTTTCTTTTGTAACTAACGTTCTGACGTCTTCTTTTCTTTTGTAACTAACTATCGTTTTCTAACCTCTTCTTTTCTTTTGTAACTAACGTTCTGACGTCTTCTTTTCTTTTGTAACTACATTCTGACGTCTTCTTTTCTTTTGTAACTAACGTTTTCACATTCTTCTTTTCTTTTGTAACTAACGTTCTGACGTCTTCTTTTCTTTTGTAACTAACGTTTTCACTTCTTCTTTTCTTTTGTAACTAACGTTCTGACGTCTTCTTTTCTTTTGTAACTAACGTTCTGACGTCTTCTTTTTTCTTTTGTAACTAACGTTCTGACGTCTTCTTTTTTGTAACTAACGTTTTCACGTCTTCTTTTCTTTTGTAACTAACGTTCTGACATCTTCTTTTCTTTTGTAACTAACGTTCTGACGTCTTCTTTTCTTTTGTAACTAACGTTTTCACATATTTTTTTCTTTTGTAACTAACGTAACTAAGTTCTGACGTCTTCTTTTGTAACTAACGTTTTCACTTCTTTTTTTTTGTAACTAACGTTCTGACGTCTTCTTTTCTTTTGTAACTAACGTTCTGGCGTCTTCTTTTCTTTTGTAACTTACATTCTGACGTCTTCTTTTCTTTTGTAACTAACGTTTTCACATCTCCTTTTCTTTTGTAACTAACGTTCTGACGTCTTCTTTTCTTTTGTAACTAACGTTTTCACTTCTTCTTTTCTTTTGTAACTAACGTTCTGACGTCTTCTTTTCTTTTGTAACTAACGTTCTGACGTCTTCTTTTCTTTTGTAACTAACGTTCTGACGTCTTCTTTTTTTGTAACTAATGTTTTCACGTCTTCTTTTCTTTTGTAACTAACGTTCTGACATCTTCTTTTCTTTTGTAACTAACGTTCTGACGTCTTCTTTTCTTTTGTAACTAACGTTTTCACATATTTTTTTCTTTTGTAACTAACGTTCTGACGTCTTCTTTTGTAACTAACGTTTTCTCTTCTTTTTTTCTTTTGTAACTAACGTTTCTGACGTCTTCTTTTCTTTTGTAACTAACGTTCTGACGTCTTCTTTTCTTTTGTAACTAACGTTCTGACGTCTTCTTTTTTTTGTAACTAACGTTTTCACGTCTTCTTTTTTGTAACTAACGTTTTCACATATTTTTTTCTTTTGTAACTAACGTTCTGACATCTTCTTTTCTTTTGTAACTAACGTTCTGACGTCTTCTTTTCTTTTGTAACTAACGTTTTCACATATTTTTTTCTTTTGTAACTAACGTTCTGACGTCTTCTTTTGTAACTAACGTTTTCACTTCTTTTTTTCTTTTGTAACTAACGTTCTGACGTCTTCTTTTCTTTTGTAACTAACGTTCTGACGTCTTCTTTTCTTTTGTAACTAACGTTTTCACGTCTTCTTTTTTGTAACTAACGTTTTCACGTCTTCTTTTCTTTTGTAACTAACGTTCTGACGTCTTCTTTTCTTTTGTAACTAACGTTTTCACGTCTTCTTTTTTTGTAACTAACGTTTTCACGTCTTCTTTTCTTTTGTAACTAACGTTCTGACGTCTTCTTTTCTTTTGTAACTAACGTTCTGACGTCTTCTTTTCTTTTGTAACTAACGTTTTCACGTCTTCTTTTCTTTTGTAACTAACATTCTGACGTCTTCTTTTCTTTTGTAACTAACGTTTTCACTTCTTCTTTTCTTTTGTAACTAACGTTCTGACGTCTTCTTTTCTTTTGTAACTAACGTTTTCACTTCTTTTTTTTGTAACTAACGTTCTGACATCTTCTTTTCTTTTGTAACTAACGTTCTTTCTTTTCTTTTGTAACTAACGTTTTCACTTCTTCTTTTCTTTTGTAACTAACGTTCTGACGTCTTCTTTTCTTTTGTAACTAACGTTTTCACTTCTTTTTTTTTTTGTAACTAACGTTCTGACGTCTTCTTTTCTTTTGTAACTAACGTTTACTGACATCTTCTTTTCTTTTGTAACTAACGTTCTGACGTCTTCTTTTCTTTTGTAACTAACATTCTGATGTCTTTTTTTCTTTTGTAACTAACGTTTTTCACTTCTTTTCTTTTGTAACTAACGTTCTGACGTCTTCTTTTCTTTTGTAACTAACGTTTTCACTTCTTCTTTTCTTTTGTAACTAACGTTCTGACGTCTTCTTTTCTTTTGTAACTAACATTCTGACGTCTTCTTTTCTTTTGTAACTAACGTTTTCACTTCTTTTCTTTTGTAACTAACGTCTGACGTCTTCTTTTCTTTTGTAACTAACGTTTTCACATCTTTTCTTTTGTAACTAACGTTCTGACGTCTTCTTTTCTTTTGTAACTAACATTCTGACGTCTTTTCTTTTGTAACTAACGTTCTTTCTCTTCTTTTCTTTTGTAACTAACGTTCTGACGTCTTCTTTTCTTTTGTAACTAACGTTTTTCACTTCTTCTTTTTCTTTTGTAACTAACGTTCTTTGAACTGTTCTTCTTTTCTTTTGTAACTAACGTTTTCACATTCTTCTTTTCTTTTGTAACTAACGTTCTGACGTCTTCTTTTCTTTTGTAACTAACGTTTTCACTTCTTCTTTTCTTTTGTAACTAACGTTCTGACGTCTTCTTTTCTTTTGTAACTAACGTTTTCACTTCTTCTTTTCTTTTGTAACTAACGTTTTCACATCTTCTTTTCTTTTGTAACTAACGTTCTGACGTCTTCTTTTCTTTTGTAACTAACGTTTTCACGTCTTCTTTTCTTTTGTAACTAACGTTCTGACGTCTTCTTTTCTTTTGTAACTAACGTTTTCACATCTTTTTTTTTTTTGTAACTAACGTTTGACGTCTTCTTTTCTTTTGTAACTAACGTTTTGACTCTTCTTTTCTTTTGTAACTAACGTTCTGACGTCTTCTTTTCTTTTGTAACTAACGTTTTCACATCTTTTTTTCTTTTGTAACTAACGTTCTGACATCTTCTTTTCTTTTGTAACTAACGTTTTGACGTCTTCTTTTCTTTTGTAACTAACGTTTTCAACGTCTTCTTTTCTTTTGTAACTAACGTTCTGACGTCTTCTTTTCTTTTGTAACTAACGTTCTTCAACTTTCTCTTTCTTTTGTAACTAACGTTTTCACGTCTTCTTTTCTTTTGTAACTAACGTTTCTTCTTTTCTTTTGTAACTAACGTTCTGACGTTCTTTTTTGTAACTACGTTTCTTTCTTTTTTTGTAACTAACGTTTTCACGTCTTCTTTTCTTTTGTAACTAACGTTCTGACGTCTTCTTTTCTTTTGTAACTAACGTTTTCACGTCTCTTTTTCTTTTCTTTCTTTTTTTTGTAACTAACATTCTGACGTCTTCTTTTCTTTTGTAACTAACGTTTTCACTTCTTTTCTTTTGTAACTAACGTCTGACGTCTTCTTTTCTTTTGTAACTAACGTTTTCACATCTTTTCTTTTGTAACTAACGTTCTGACGTCTTCTTTTCTTTGTAACTAACGTTTTTCACTTCTTCTTTTCTTTTGTAACTAACTTTCTGACGTCTTCTTTTCTTTTGTAACTAACTAACGTTTTTTCACTTCTTCTTTTTCTTTGTTGTAACTAACGTTCTGACGTCTTCTTTTTTTTTTGTAACTAACGTTCTGACGTCTTCTTTTCTTTTGTAACTAACGTTTTCACTCTTTTTCTTTTCTTTTGTAACTAACGTTCTTAACTAACGTCTTCTTCTTTTTTGTAACTAACGTTTTTCACTTTCTTTTTCTTTTGTAACTAACGTTCTGACGTCTTCTTTTCTTTTGTAAACTAACATTTGACGTTCTTTTTTTTTGTTAACTAACGTTTTCACTTTTCTTTTCTTTTTAACTAACGTTCTGACGTCTTCTTTTCTTTTGTAACTAACGTTTTCAGTCTTCTTTTCTTTTGTAAACTAACGTTCTGACGTCTTCTTTTCTTTTGTAACTAACGTTTTGACGTTTTTCTTTGTAACTAACGTTTTCACTTCTTTTTTCTTTTGTAACTAACGTTCTGACGTCTTCTTTTCTTTGTAACTAACTTCTGTTTCTTTTGTAACTAACGTTTCACTTCTTCTTTTCTTTTGTAACTAACGTTCTGACGTCTTCTTTTCTTTTGTAACTAACGTTTTTCACTTTTCTTTTCTTTTCTTTTGTAACTAACGTTCTGACGTCTTCTTTTTTTTGTAACTTTTCACTTCTTTCTTTTGTAACTAACGTTCTGACGTCTTCTTTTCTTTTGTAACTAACGTTTTTCTACTGTTTTCTTTGTTAACTAAGTCTTCTTTTCTTTTGTAACTAACGTTCTGACGTCTTCTTTTCTTTTGTAACTAACATTCTGATGTCTTTTTTTCTTTTGTAACTAACGTTTTTTCACTTTCTTTTCTTTTGTAACTAACGTTTCACGTTTCTGACGTTTCTTTTCTTTTGTAAACTAAACGTTTTCACTTCTTCTTTTCTTTTGTAACTAACGTTTTGTAACGTCTTCTTTTCTTTTGTAACTAACGTTCTGACGTCTTCTTTTTCTTTTGTAACTAACGTTTTCACTTTTCTTTTCTTTTGTAACTAACGTTCTGACGTCTTCTTTTTTTTGTAACTAACGTTTTCACTATTCTTCTTTTCTTTTGTTAACTAACGTTCTGTAACTAACGTTCTTTCTTTTCTTTTGTAACTAACGTTCTGACGTTTTCTTTGTAACTAACGTTTTTCACTTCTTCTTTTCTTTTGTAACTAACGTTTCTAACTTCTTCTTTTCTTTTGGTAACTAACGTTCTGACGTCTTCTTTTCTAAACTTTGTCTTTCTTTTTTTTGTAACTAACGTTTCGTTTTTTTCTTTTTGTAACTAACGTTTTCACGTTTCTTTTCTTTTGTAACTAACGTTCTGACGTCTTCTTTTCTTTTGTTTTGTAACTAACGTTTTCACTAACATCTTCTTTTCTTTTGTAACTAACGTTTCTGACGTCTTCTTTTTCTTTTGTAACTAACGTTCTGACGTCTTCTTTCTTTTTTGTAACTAACGTTTTCACATCTTCTTTTCTTTTGTAACTAACGTTCTGACGTCTTCTTTTCTTTTGTAACTAACGTTTTCACTTCTTTTCTTTTCTTTTTTAACTAACGTTCTGACGTCTTCTTTTCTTTTGTAACTAACGTTTTTCACTTCTTCTTTTTCTTTTGTAACTAACGTTTCTGACGTCTTCTTTCTTTTGTAACTAACGTTTTTCACGTTTTTTTTTTTGTAACTAACGTTCTGACGTCTTTTCTTTTGTAACTACTAACGTTCTTCTTCGTTCTTCTTTTTTCTTTTGTAACTAACGTTTTTCACTTCTTTTCTTTTGTAACTAACGTTCTGACGTCTTCTTTTGTAACTAACCTTTTCACTTCTTTTCTTTTGTAACTAACGTTCTGACGTCTTCTTTTCTTTTGTAAACTAACGTTTTCACTTCTTCTTTTCTTTGGTAACTAACGTTTCTGACGTCTTCTTTCTTTTGTAACTAACGTTTTCACTTCTTCTTTTCTTTTGTAACTAACGTTCTGACGTCTTCTTTTCTTTTTTTCTTTTTTAACTAACGTTCTTCACGTCTTCTTTTCTTTTGTAACTAACGTTTTCACGTTCTTCTTTCTTTTGTAAACTAACGTTCTGACGTTCTTCTTTTCTTTTGTAACTAACGTTTTGACGTTTTCTTTTCTTTTGTAACTAACGTTCTGACGTTCTTTTTAACTTCTTTTTCTTTTGTAACTAACGTTCACGTCTTCTTTTTTTTGTAACTAACGTTTTGAACGTCTTCTTTTCTTTTTGTAACTAACGTTTTCTTCTTTACTAACTCTTTTCTTTTCTTTTGTAACTAACGTTTTCTGACGTCTTCTTTTCTTTGTAACTAACGTTTTTCACTTTTCTTTTCTTTTGTAACTAACGTTCTGACATCTTCTTTTCTTTTGTAACTAACGTTTCTGACTAACGTCTTCTTTTTCTTTTGTAACTAACGTTCTTCAACTAACGTTTTCTTCTTTTGTAACTAAACGTTTTACGTCTTTTTTCTTTTGTAAACTTTTAACTTTTCAACGTTTTTCTGACGTCTTCTTTTCTTTTGTAACTAACGTTTTCACTTTTTTTTCTTTTTGTAACTAACGTTCTGACGTCTTCTTTTCTTTTGTAACTAACGTTCTGACGTCTTCTTTTCTTTTGTAACTAACGTTTTCACAACTGTCTTTTTTTTTCTTTTGTAACTAACGTTCTGACGTTCTCTTTTCTTTTGTAACTAACGTTTTCTTTGTAACTAACGTTCTTCTTTTTCTTTTGTAACTAACGTTTTTTCTTTTGACGTCTTTTCTTTTTTTCTTTGTAACTAACGTTTTCACTTCTTCTTTTCTTTTGTAACTAACGTTCTGACGTCTTCTTTTCTTTGTAAACTAACGTTCTGACGTCTTCTTTTTTTTTTTGTAACTAACGTTTTCACGTTCTTCTTTTTTTTGTAACTAACGTTTCTGACGTCTTCTTTTCTTTTGTAAAACTAACGTTCTCAACGTTTCTTTTTTTTTGTAACTAACGTTCTGACGTCTTCTTTTCTTTTGTAACTAACGTTTTCACGTCTTCTTTTCTTTTGTAACTAACGTTCTGACGTCTTCTTTTCTTTTGTAACTAACGTTTTCACTTCTTCTTTTTTTTGTAACTAACGTTCTCTGACGTCTTCTTTTCTTTTGTAACTAACGTTTTCACTTCTTCTTTTCTTTTGTAACTAACGTTTCGTAAACTAACGTTTTCTTTGACTTCTTTTTCTTTTGTAACTAACGTTCTGACGTCTTCTTTTTCTTTTGTAACTAACGTTTTCAACTTTTTTTCTTTTGTAACTAACGTTCTGACGTCTTCTTTTCTTTTGTAACTAACGTTTTTTCAACATCTTTTTTCTTTTGTAACTAACGTTTCTGACGTCTTCTTTTCTTTGTAACTAACGTTTTCACTTCTTTTTTCTTTTGTAACTAACGTTCTGACGTCTTCTTTTCTTTTGTAACTAACGTTTTCACTAACGTTTTCTTTTCTTTTGTAACTAACGTTTAACTAACGTTTTCTTTCTTTTTTCTTTGTAACTAACGTTTTCACGTCTTCTTTTCTTTTGTAACTAACGTTCTGACGTCTTCTTTTCTTTTGTAACTAACGTTTTGTACGTCTTCTTTTCTTTTGTAAACTAACGTTTTTCACTTTCTTTTCTTTTGTAACTAACGTTCTGACGTCTTCTTTTTGTAACTAACGTTTTCACTTCTTCTTTTCTTTTGTAACTAACGTTCTGACGTCTTCTTTTCTTTTGTAACTAACGTTTTCAACTTCTGACTTTCTTTGTACTTCTTTTCTTTTGTAACTAACGTTTTTTCAACGTTCTTCTTTTCTTTTTGTAACTAACGTTCTGACTTTTCTTTTCTTTTGTAACTAACTTTCACTGACGTTCTTCTTTTCTTTGTAACTAACGTTTCTGACGTCTTCTTTCTTTTGTAACTAACGTTTTCACACGTCTTCTTTCTTTTGTAACTAACGTTCTGACGTCCTTCTTTTCGTTTTGTAACTAACGTTTTTCACGTCTTTCTTTTCTTTTGTAACTAACGTTTTCACTTTTCTTTGAACTACGTCTTCTTTTCTTTTGTAACTAACGTTTTGACGTCTTCTTTTCTTGTAACTAACGTTCTGACGTCTTCTTTCTTTGTAACTAACGTTTTTCACTTCTTCTTTTCTTTTGTAACTAACGTTCTGAACGTCTTCTTTTCTTTTGTAACTAACGTTTTCCAACGTTTTTTTCTTTTGTAAAAACTAACGTTTTAAACTTTCTTCTTTTCTTTTGTAACTAAACGTTCTGACGTCTTCTTTTCTTTTGTAACTAACGTTTCGTCTTCTTTTCTTTTGTAACTACGTTCTGACGTCTCTTTTCTTTGTAACTAAACGTTCTTTTTAACTACGTTTTCTTCTTTTCTTTTGTAACTAACGTTCTGACGTCTTCTTTTCTTTTGTAACTAACGTTTTCACATATTTTTTTCTTTTGTAACTAACGTTCTGACGTCTTCTTTTCTTTGTAAAACTAACGTTCTGACGTCTTCTTTTCTTTTGTAACTAACGTTTTCACTTTTTTTCTTTGTAACGTTCTGACGTCTTCTTTTTTTGTAACTTTGTGTAACTAACGTTTGACGTCTTCTTTTCTTTTGTAACTAACGTTTTCACGTTTTCTTTTTCTTTTGTAACTAACGTTTTCACTTTCTTTTCTTTTCTTTTTGTAACTAACGTTCTTGACGTCTTATTTTCTTTTGTAACTAACGTTTTCAACTAATTTCTTTTTCTTTGTAACTAACGTTCTGACGTCTTCTTTTCTTTTGTAACTAACGTTTCTGACGTCTTTTTTCTTTTGTAACTAACGTTTTTCACTAACGTTCTTCTTTTCTTTTGTAACTAACGTTCTGACGTCTTCTTTCTTTTGTAACTAACGTTTCTTTCTGACGTCTTCTTTTTTGTAACTAACGTTTTCACTTTCTTTTCTTTTGTAACTTTTGTAACTAACGTTCTGACTCTTCTTTCTTTTGTAACTAACGTTCTGACGTCTTCTTTTCTTTGTAACTAACGTTTTCACTATCTTCTTTTCTTTTGTAACTAACGTTTCAACGTCTTCTTTTCTTTTGTAACTAACGTTTCACTTCTTTTCTTTTGTACTTTTCTTGTAACTAACGTTTCTGACGTCTTCTTTTCTTTTGTAAACTAACGTTTTCACTTCTTCTTTTGTAAAAACTAACGTTCTGACAGTCTTCTTTTCTTTGTAACTAACGTTTGACGTTTTTTCTTTTGTACGTTTCTTTTTTCTTTTGTAACTAACGTTCTGACGTCTTCTTTTTTTTCTTTTGTAACTAACGTTCTGTTTCTTTTTTTCTGTCTAACTAACGTTTTTCACTTTTTCTTTTGTAACTAACGTTCTGACGTCTTCTTTTTGTAACTTTTTCAATTCGTTTCTTTTGTAACTAACGTTTGACGTCTTCTTTTTTTTGTAACTAACGTTTTCACTTTCTTTTCTTTGTAAACTAACGTTCTGACGTCTTCTTTTCTTTTGTAACTAACGTTTTGACGTCTTCTTTCTTTTGTAACTAACGTTTGACGTCTCTTTTTCTTTGTAACTAACGTTCTGACGTCTTCTTTTTTGTAACTAACGTTTTCACTCTTTCTTTTCTTTTGTAACTAACGTTCTGACGTCTTCTTTTCTAACGTTTCTTCTTTTCTTTTCTAACGTAACTAACGTTTGACTTCTTCTTTTCTTTTGTAACTAACGTTTTCTTTGTAACTCTTCTTTTTTTTGGTAACTAACGTTCTGACGTTCTTCTTTTTTTGTAACTAACGTTTTCACTTCTTCTTCTTTTCTTTTGTAACTAACGTTCTGACTCTTCTTCTTTTGTAATAACGTTTCACATCTTCTTTCTTTGTAACTAACGTTCTGACGTCTTCTTTTCTTTTGTAACTAACAGTTTTGAGTCTTCTTTTCTTTTGAACTAACGTTTTCACATATTTTTTTTGTAACTTTGTAACTAACGTTTCTGACGTTTCTTTCTTTTGTAACTAACGTTTTCACTTCTTCTTTTCTTTTGTAAACTAACGTTCTTCACTAACGTTTTTTCTTTTGTAACTAACGTACGTTTCTGACTTCTTTTCTTTTGTAACTAACGTTCTGACGTCTTCTTTTTTTTGTAACTAACGTTTTCACATAGTCTTTTCTTCTTGTAACTAACGTTTTCACGTTCTTTTTTCTAACTTCTTTTCTTTTGTAACTAACGTTCTGACGTCTTCTTTTCTTTTGTAACTAACGTTTCACGTCTTCTTTTCTTTTGTAACTAACGTTTTTCACTTAACTACTTCTTCTTCTTTTGTAACTAACGTTCTGACGTCTTCTTTTTTTTAAATAACGTTTTCACGTCTTTTCTTTTGTAACTAACGTTAACTACGTGTTCTTTTAACTAACGTTCACGTCTTCTTTTCTTTTGTAACTAACGTTTTCACGTCTCTCTTTTCTTTTGTAAACTAACGTTCTGACGTCTTTTCTTTTCTTTTGTAAACTAACGTTTTTCATTCTCTTTTTCTATTTGTAAACTAACGTTCTGACGTCTTCTTTTCTTTTGTAACTAACGTTTTTCAACTTCTTCTTCTTTTCTTTTGTAACTAAACGTTCTGACGTCTTCTTTTTGTAACTAACGTTACACTAACGTTCTTTTACTAACGTTCTGTTTCTTTTGTAACTAACGTTTTTTCTGAACTTCTTCTTCTTTTTTTTGTAACTAACGTTTGACGTTTCTTTTCTTTGTAACTAACGTTTTCACTTCTTTTCTTTTTGTAACTAACGTCTGAAGTCTTTTTCTTTTGTAACTAACGTTTTCACTTCTTTTAACTAACGTTTTGTAACTTTTTTAACTAACGTTCTGACGTCTTCTTCTTTTCTTTTGTAAAACTACGTTTTCACTTCTTTCTTTTTCTTTTGTAACTAACGTTCTGACGTCTTCTTTCTTTTGTAAACTAACGTTTTCACGTTTTCTTCTTTTCTTTTGTAACTAACGTTTCTGACGTCTTCTTTTCTTTTGTAACTAACGTTCTGACGTCTTTTTCTTTTTAACTAACGTTTTCACTTTTCTTTTGTAACTAACGTTCTGACGTCTTCTTTTGTAACTAACTAACGTTTTCACTCTTTTTTCTTTGTAACTAAACGTTCTTGACGTCTTTTTTTCTTTTGTAACTAACGTTTTACTCTTCTTTTCTTTGTTAACTAACGTTCTGACGTTTCTTTCTTTTGTAACTAACGTTTTCACTCTTCTTTTCTTTTGTAACTAACGTCTTCTTCGTCTTCTTTTCTTTGTAACTAACGTTCTGACGTCTTCTTTTCTTTTGTAACTAACGTTTTCACGTTCTTCTTTTCTTTTGTAACTAACGTTCTGACGTCTTCTTTTCTTTGTAACTAACGTTTTCACTTTTCTTTCTTTTGTTAACTACGTTCTGACGTCTTCTTTTCTTTTGTAACTAACGTTTTTCACTCTTTTTTGTTTGTAACTAACGTTCTGACGTCTCTTTTTTTTTGTAACTAACGTTTTCACTTTTCTTTTCTTTTGTAACTAACGTTTGACGTCTTCTTTTCTTTTGTAACTAACGTTCTTCTTTCTTTGTAACTCTTTTTTTCTTTGTAACTAACGTTTGACGTCTTCTTTTCTTTTGTAAACTAACGTTTTCACATATTTTTTCTTTTGTAACTAACGTTTCTGTAACTAATCTTCTTTTCTTTTGTAACTAACGTTTTCTGTAACGTCTTCTTTTCTTTTGTAACTAACGTTTTCACTTCTTGTTTCTTTGTAACTAACGTTCTGACATCTTTCTTTTCTTTGTAACTAACGTTCTGACGTCTTCTTTTCTTTTGTAACTAACGTTTTCACGTCTTCTTTTCTTTTGTAACTAACGTTTTCACATCTTCTTTTCTTTTGTAACTAACGTTCTGTAACGTCTTTCTTTTTCTTTTGTAAAACGTTTTCACGTCTTCTTTTCTTTGTACTAACGTTTTCACTTCTTCTTTTCTTTTGTAACTAACGTTCTGAACGTCTTCTTTCTTTGTAAACTAACGTCTGTACGTCTTCTTTTTTTTGTAACTAACGTTTTCACTAACGTCTTCTTTTTTTTTTGTAACTAACGTTCTGACGTTCTTCTTTTCTTTGTAACGTAACGTTTCTGACGTCTTCTTTTCTTTTGTAACTAACGTTTTCACTCACTAACGTTCTGACTTTTCTTTTCTTTGTAACTAACGTTCTGACGTCTTTTTTCTTTGTAAACTAACGTTTTCACTTCTTTCTTTTCTTTTGTAACTAACGTTCTGACGTCTTCTTTCTTTGTTAACTAACGTTTTCACTTCTTCTTTTCTTTTGTTAACGTTTTCTGACGTCTTCTTTCTTTTGTAACTAACGTTCTGACGTCTTCTTTCTTTTGTAACTAACGTTTTTCTTCTTTGACATTCTTTTTTTCTTTTGTAAACTAACGTTCTGACTTCTTCTTTTCTTTTGTAACTAACGTTTCACGTCTTCTTTTTCTTTGTAACTAACGTTTTCTTTCGTTTTCTTTTCTTTTGTAAACGTAACGTTTTCTCTTTTTTTTGTAACTAACGTTCTGACGTCTTCTTTTCTTTGTAACTAACGTTCTGACGTCTTCTTTTTTTTGTAACTAACGTTTTTCACTTTTCTTTTCTTTTGTAACTAACGTTCTGTCTCTTTTCTTTTGTAACTAACGTTTTGACGTAACTTCTTTTCTTTTGTAACTAACGTTTTTCTCTTCTTTTGTAACTAACGTTTCTGACTTCTTCTTTTCTTTTGTAACTAACGTTTGACGTCTTCTTTTCTTTGTAACTAACGTTTACTGAACTTCTTCTTTTTTTTTAACGTTTTACTTTCTTTTTTTGTAACTAACGTTTTCACGTCTTCTTTTCTTTTGTAAACTAAACGTAAACTAACGTTTCTTTCTTTTTGTAACTAACGTTTCTGACTAACGTCTTCTTTTCTTTTGTAACTAACGTTCTGACGTCTTCTCTTTTGTAACTAACATTTGTAAACTAACGTTCTGGACGTCTTCTTTCTTTTGTAACTAACGTTTTTTCACTTCTTCTTTTCTTTTGTAACTAACGTTCTGACGTTCTTCTTTTCTTTTGTAACTAACGTTTTTCACTTCTTCTTTTCTTTTGTAACTAACGTTTCTCAACTACGTTTTCTCTTTTTTGTAACTAACGTTCTGACGTCTTCTTTTCTTTTGTAACTAACGTTTTCTTTGAACTAACGTTTTCACTTTTCTTTTGTAACTAACGTTCTGACGTCTTCTTTTCTTTTGTAACTAACGTTTTCACTTCTTCTTTTCTTTGTAACTAACGTTTCTGAACGTTCTTTCTTTTCTTTTGTAACTAACTGTTCTGAACTAACTTCTTTTTTTTTGTAACTAACGTTTTCACTTCTTTTCTTTTTGTAACTAAACGTTCTGACGTCTTCTTTTCTTTTGTAACTAACGTTTTCACTCTTCTTTTCTTTTGGAACTAACGTTCTGACGTCTTCTTTTCTTTTGTAACTATACGTTCACTGAACTTCTTTGTTTTGTAACTACGTTTTTGACTTCTTCTTTTCTTTTGTAACTAACGTTAACTGACGTCTTCTTTCTTTTGTAACTAACGTTCTGACGTTTTTCTTTAACTAACCGTTTTCAACTTCTTTTCTTTTGTAACTAACGTTCTGACGTCTTCTTTTTTTTGTAACTAACGTTTTCAATTCTTCTTTTCTTTTGTAACTAACGTTCTGACTTCTTCTTTTTTGTAACTAACGTTTTTCTTCACTTCTTTTCTTTGTAACTAACGTTCTGACGTCTTCTTTTCTTTGTAACTAACGTTTTGTAACTAACTTCTTTTTTTTCTTTGTAACTAACGTTCTGACGTCTTCTTTTCTTTTGTAACTAACATTCTGACGTCTTTTTTTCTTTTGTACTAACGTTTTTCACTTTCTTTTCTTTGTAACTAACGTTCTGAAGTCTTCTTTTCTTTTGTAACTAACGTTTTTTCACTTCTTCTTTTTTTGTAACTAACGTTCTGACGTCTTTTCTTTGTAACTAACGTTTTGACGTCTTCTTTCTTTTGTAACTAACGTTTTCACTTCTTCTTTTCTTTTGTAACTAACGTTCTTCTGACGTCTTCTTTTCTTTTGTAACTAACGTTTTCACTTCTTCTTTTCTTTGTAAAACTAACGTTTCTGACGTTCTTCTTTTCTTTTGTAACTAACGTTCTGACGTCTTCTTTTTTTGTAACTAACGTTTTTCAACTAACGTTCTTCTTCTTCTTTTGTAACTAACGTTTTCACGTCTTCTTTGTTAACGTTCACTTTTTCTTTTGTAACTAACGTTTCTGTACGTTTTCTTTTTGTAAACTAACTTTTCTGACGTCTTTTTTTTTTCTCTTTTGTAACTAACGTTTTCACTTTTTCTTCTTTTTCTTTTGTAACTAACGTTCTGACGTCTTCTTTTCTTTT
>JAGFBZ010001207.1:0-20172 GCA_018398805.1 Hirundichthys speculiger
AATTAACATCAATGCTGGGTTAAAAAATAAACCCCAATAATTGGGTAGAATTAACCCAACTAGGTTGGGTTATTGATGTATTTCTATCTATTTTGTATTTCTATCATACTTCAAATATGTCATGTTTGCTGTGTCTGAAGGAGGACCAAAGAGCAGGAGATCTCAAAAAAGCAAAAGGTTTATTAACCAAACACCAAGTCCAAATAATCAAAAACACAAAAAGTCCAATACACCAAAAATGTCAAAATGCATAACTTAAAAACATAACTTAACTTACTACAGGAGACAAGAGGGAAACATGCAGGACTGCTAACACATCACAACAATGGAGCCACAGAGAACAGGGGAAAATGACAGGACTTAAATACACAGAGGAACAAACGAGAGGCAGGTGCAGGGAATCAGGGTAATGAGGGGAAGGAAGCAAAGTAGAAAACAATAGAGACAAGACAGACCTTTCAAAGTAAAACAGGAACCACTAAAGACAGGGAGAGACGCCAACTTGACAGATACAGACACACACAGGACTGCCATGGCAGACCCAGGCCATGACAAAATAGCTTGTAATTATATCTTCTAACTATTCAAGGTATACAGTGGGCAAAAAAAGTATTTAGTCAGGCACTGATTGTACAAGTTCTCCTACTTAGAGAGATGAGAGGTCTGTAATTTTCATCATAGGTACATTTCAACTATGAGAGAAAAAAATAGAAAAAAATAGGAAATCACATTGTGGGACTTAAAAGAATTTACTTGTAAATTCTGGTGGAAAATAAGTATTTGGTCCCCAGTACATGTTCATGCCACGTCTCTTAATGCACATCGCTAGATCAGGAGACAAGACACAAGGGTCACACACTAGGTTACATGGTAGGATTGGAGGCGCTCTCTGTGGTGGGGAACCATGTGGGGGGTGTCGTGGATTGGGCGAGCCCCCCCCCCCCCCCCCCCCCCCCCCTCATCATTGGAAATCCCTGACACCTGGAGCTGACTGTTTAAACAGGGACAGAATCCAGCGTTCGGTGGGGAGCTGTGTGATTGAGGTTAGCTCACCCCAGCTGTTGTATGCTTTGATTTTGGGCTCGCTGTCTTGTCTTGGGACTTGTTTGTAAATTGGTTGTAGTTTAGCCTTTAGTACTATGTTGATTAAGGCTTGTGTGACCCTTGTTTCTTGTTTTTTTGGGAATGCTGTATATTAAAGCTCGTAAACTCACTCTATCATCTTTTATGTTACCTCTCACATGGACCAGCTGAGCTGGAGTTGCAACATCTATGACAATTGTTCAAAGGAGTGAATTTTTTACACCTCATAAGGTAAAATTGTGTCAAGCAGCAATGGTATGTATAATTAGGGACTTAGTTGAAAGATAATATGACTTGTGCTGTTAACTGTACTAAGAGATCACTGCCACCAGTTTTGGGTTGACCTGTAAGGGTTCAGAGGCAAAGAAAAGCAGTCTGAAGCAGCTATCTCCACTCCCGTTTGAAGGCTGCTGGCTACAGCTAATCAGGGGACTCTGGATTGGCCTTAATCTCTTGTAACAGCTGGGTCGTCCATTTGAGGAATTTTTGCCCTGGATAATTTGAAGACCCTTCTAATTTGACTAACCAGACTACTAAAGTAAAGTACATCTAATTTACTAACAACAACTGAAACAAGTGCTGTTATCACTGAGACAAGACAGAAGGATGCTGATAGCCTCAGTGACGTGGCTTCTGTCTCACAACTTGGGGGTCTATGCCGATAGGCTTACCTGACCTGGAGGTGACTACAAGTGGCCTATCCCAGTGAGCGGCAAGGCAACCAACAGCTGGTCCCAGCAGAGCTCCTCGCAGCACTCAGTTTGGATGTTGTTTCAGTAACGACACTTGAAATGAGGATGTTTGGAGAGATTTAAATCAACGTGAACATAATATAACATTAATTAGAACTATAGGTTTGCATAAACTAATCCAGCTCAGCTAAAATAGCTAACTGTGATAAAACATAAGGTGGCCATGTTCCAGCCGGTGTCTCAGTCCTGCTCATTCTGTCCTTTTACAACATGGTGCTGTGTGGTACAAGAAAAAAGGAGCTTCAGAAACCCCCTTCAGATAAGCTATAGGTGACATCACAGAGGGTTTGTTCAGTTCTTCTTAAACAGTCTATGGTTAAAGTTAACCTATATAAACTAAGTAAACAAGCAGGAAAAGGAACCATCCAAGATTCGGTCCGAGTTGGTACTGCAGGTGGGCCGTGAGAGGTCATTAAAGTTAAACAAATACGTTTTAAATCCTCGATCTTGTTTAAATATGTTCTTCATAATTTGTTGATCCCTCACATTAATATCAGAAAATAGCTTCTAGTCCTGTCTGGTGATCATAGTTGTGATGAAAGGTTTGGGTGGACCACGTATACTACCCATGGTATTCTGAAGTTTGTGAACAGCTGCTGAGAAACTCAGAGAAACTGAAAGGGAAATTACAGTTTTACACAGGCTGTTCCTTCAATGCTAATGTGAACCCTGGTTGGATAAAGATTCTGAATTGGACACATAGTTTTTGACAGATAAAATGGATAAAATAATTGCTGTTTGTGGTGGGGTAGTATATGGGCAGTGGTAATCATTTTGACAAATTATTGCTCGCAGCAACATTGAAAAAGAATAAGAAAAAAGAATTAAAAAAGAACTATTTAGTTAATTTTTTTTTTAAATGATGAACTGAACTAGTTTGTGTAGAAAGTGAACTTTCCCAACACTGTGGCTACCTGAAAGTCCCAGATAGTCGGTGTTCTCCCAGTAAACACTCTGGTCGTCTATGGTTTAACTGGCGAGCAAGCCGTTTAAGATGATCTCTGCTATTTTCTCAGGGGTTCAACTGAGGCCAAATCACGCTTTTTATACAAGAGTTAATTCCAGAGGTAGAGACGTTTGTGCACGTCCACATGTGATCAGGTGGACGCACATCGATGCTATTTGGACGCGCTCTTGTACACGCCGAGATGCAGGTTGCGTTTGAAGAAAAGTGTGCGGGTTTACGCAAATTGCCTTTCGGTTCTGTCATATTGCGGATTTAGAGTGAATTCCGTTTTTAATCTTCAATTCCGCGATTCCGTGATCACGGATTCCATAGGGCCCTATTCAACGTTAGCTGTAGCGAACAGCAGTAACTTTGTTTTACCCGCAAAGTATGAAAACGACTGAAACCATAACTCACCAAATTCAATCCACTGGTAAATGCAGGTAGGAAATGTGAACGTACGCTCGTCTGCCTCGTCCCCGGCGTGGACATCACTAGCTCCTGCTTCTAGTCCCGCTTAGCAATGTATCCCCTGAGTACTCCAAGTACACATGAATAAAGAATGTTCTTATGACTGGAATAATGAAACAATCTGGCCTGATTGGTTCTGGACAGGATTCACTGACCGTCCAAGTGTCATTTAAAGGGCTGATTTCTGAAGTGCTCAGTTTGCTTATTAGGGCAATTGTATGATAATAAAAAAAAAAAAAAATCTCCTGACTCCGACACCCCCCCCCTCCCCCTCAAAAAAAGAAAACTCCTCGGATCTACACGTAGGTCACCCTTTTTGACTTCAAAACGGCGAATTTCACCGAAAGGTGAGGGATTTTCATGCCTGCAGGATAGAGGACAAGGGCGGAGACCGTTAGCCGTTTGGGTACCAGAAGCTAAGGGAGCCTGGTACCTGTTTTTTGTGTGTGTGCTCCAAGAAGTTAGTCTATGCATCTAGCGGAAAAAAATTTTTTTTAATCGTCACAAAGGAGACGCCGGGTATAAAGCAGCTGTCCGCGCGCTCCAACACACAAGCCGTTAACCGGGACTTAGCGGACATAGCGAGCGCGATGACTCATCTATTTGTGACTTGAAAATACGTTTGTGCTCGTTTATTACGGAACATGATTTATCATTTACGATCGCTCAGCCGCTCGTACATCTGTTAAAAAAAAGGAGCCGTTGATAAAAACGCTTTAAAAAACTGCCCATTTCCAGTTAGCATGCCAGCTATATGAACACACATGACACACAGCACCAGGGTTCTAGAAACATCTGTGTTTAATGTAAAGCACCTTGAATTGTCTTGTACACGAAATGTGCTATACAACTAAACTTGCCTTGTCTGATCAGCTCAAAGGATGGATGTTTTCTTTGAATGTTAATGAAGCAACCACCCAAAACATGGAAAAAATACTGAATGTAATGGTTCACTTTTTTGATGATGATGATGCATCCAGAAGAGTAACAGAACTGCCTCTGCAAATATGTTAAAGAGTAGAGGAGTCAAGACCAAATGGAATGTGTTTCCTATAACTTAATTTATCATTGTTTTTGAACAAAAATGATAGAAAAGTTACAATTTTTTTTTTTTTTTTTACAAATTGCCCTTTATTGAATTAAATGGTTGTTCAATGAATCAGATTAATTGGCTTGACTGAGTTTCACATGTCTTCACTTATAACTATATAACCTTTACTTTCTAAAATTAATTTAAATTGAAGGTCATCTTGTACATTACTAAGCACAGTGCCAAAAAGTTGTTTGCCAAATTGCCTAATATGTGTATGCGTTGGATCCACTGCATCCCCGGAAAAAGCGTTCAGGCTCAGGATTTTTTTTTACTTTAAGCCCTGTGAACAGCTCTGTGATGCAGCTGGCTAAGATGCTCTCAACGACGCAGCTGTAGAACCTGCTGAGGATCTTTGGCTCTTGCCAAACTTCCTCATCCTCCTCAGGAAATACAGTGATCCCTCATTTTTGAAGTTCCTTCATTTTTCCTCTCCATTTGTATCCTCACGAATGGCTCTTAGTCGGGCCGGTCCCCCAGAACAGTTTCTTTGGGAGACCCAACCAGAAGCAGCAGCTCCCAACAACATACTGGATCTACTGGGATCATTCAGGCACGTAAACCCCTCCACCACGATAAGGTAGCGATTCAAGGAGGGGGAGCTGTCTGTTAGATAATAAAAGATTTAATGTTTTAATATTTTGGGCTGTTGTAAGTTGTCATGATTTATTTTGATTTATTTATTCATCTATTTTTACTGTGTGGAGAACCCAGAGCACCCGGAGAAAACCTCCGTAAAGTCACTAAATCAACCTGTCAAAGGTGTATTAACTTACAAACAACAACAGACTCTTCCTATCGCCCCAAAACACCTGGCCAGTCTTCCCTTCTTTGGTTTTCTGGCATCAATCTCCCGTCTAAGAAAATTAATGACGGCCTGATCAAAAATTGGGTCATCTGCTGCCATTGCTGCCCGCAGCAGATTTTCTGGTGTAACAAATATTCTGAGGAGGTCTCTGATCATGGCCTTGGTGATATCATTGATGTTGTCTTCAATGATCATGAAATCACGGTCACCAGTCACCACTTTGGCCAGCACCAAGTGTGACAGACGTCTCCATATGTCCTGAGTATTTTCTAGATAAATTGGGTTTTTTCTTTTTGAAGTTTTTGACAGAAACCTCAGCAGTAAAGCTGTGGAGAACTTCTTGGACAGAGTCACAAATTTAGATGATGTACTATCAATGTACTCTGGTTCTTCGTCCTTATTATTTTCTTTTTTGATGCCTTCATCAGTAGTCAGAGGTTGGGACACTGGTTCTTGTGCATGCATCTTGTTTTTTAACAGATCGAGCGTATGCTCCATTGTTCTACAGATCTGTTTGAGATGAAGATCTACTTCTGTTGGATCTTTGTTATTTTTCAGCTGGACTCTCTGTCTCAGCTTTGTAACAGCGTCCTCTGTGACAGTCCTAATTTCTGCAAGACAAATGTCCCTCTGAATTCTTTCCTGTGTGTTTTGTGAATCAGTGAGCTGTTGGCACCTGTGGTCAGTCTTCAGGTGATTCGGCCCACATACCAAACAGTCCTGTGATGGTTCACTGATCATGCTTGGCTTTTCTGTTTCAGTCTTTTCACAGTCTTCAACTTTTGATGATCTGCAGCCCATGTAGAAAATATTTAGATTTCTCTTAATCCTGGTGAAAAACAGTCTGGTAGTCAGTGAAGCTTTGTTCTTATTTATGTTTGAGGACTGCAGCCTCTCTGTTTATTGACCCTTTTCAGTGAATTTATGTTTCTGGAACTATGTAATGGAGTCCTTGTGATCCTCTCAGCAGTCCTAACCAGTCTCTGCAGGCGACTACGCTCCGTAGCAGTAGTGCTGCTGTACAGCTCTGTGATGCAGCTGGTTAAGATGCTCTCAACGACGCAGCTGTAGAAGTTGCTGAGGACCTTTGGCTCTTGCCAAACTTCCTCAGCCTCCTCAGGAAATACAGCCATTGTTGGGCCTTCTTGACCAGATGTGTGCTGTTCAGTGTCCAGGTGAAGTCCTCAGTGATGTGGACACCAAGGTACTTAAAGCTGCTCATCCTCTCCACTTCAAACTCCTGGATAAACAGCAGTTGATGAGTTCTCCTCTCCTTCCTCATGTCCACTAGCATCTCCTTTGTCTTGTTGGTGTTGAGGGAGAGGTTGTTGTCCTCCCACCAAGCCACTAGATCTGCCACCTCCCTCCTGTAGGCTGATTCATCTCCAGGGACGTGTCCATCACTGCAGTGTCATCTGTCAACTTCAGGATCATGTTGTCTTTGTGGGACATCTAGTGGTTCATGTGAACTTTTCTGGGGATTACAGCAATTGAGATCAAGTCAACCCTCAGCTGCAGGTTAAACCTCAGGTGCTAACAGCAGTGCAACAAGCTTCAAAGGTCATGTGACTTTCTGGGGATTTAACACAGCAACCAGCAGATCAGTGGATCAATTCTCAGTCATATCACATGACTGAAGACAGTGTTCCCATAGTTCAAGTTCCTGAAATAAAAAGAAGACCCAAGAACAAGAAAGTAAAGTCATATATTAAAGTCGATATTAATTTTAGGAGAGTTTATTTTTGTGGTTATTTGAATCAAGATTTTTATAGTTAAAGAGAAAGTTAAAAGCTGGAAGTCTGGGTATTAATGCTTGAAAGAGACATGTTCATAATAAATTTAAGAGTATATATATGGACCCAATAAGTAAATTACATTTAAAACAAAATAAAGAATCTTATATTTCTAGATTTAAGATTTAAATCTTGGTAAGAGAACAACTGACAGAATTATGTTCCAAATATATGGTTTATGTATTTCTATCATACTTCAAATAGCTTGTAATTATATTTTCTAACTATTTAAAGATGCACTAAAAGGTGCCTCAAAGGAGTGTTCAAGTATTATATTAAATGGACTTAAATTATTTGCAGGTTTCAGAGATCGTGTGCCAAAAGCCCGTTTGAGTCCATATTCATGGTGTGTCTCAAAATAACACATTTAAGTAGACTTACTAAAGACTAGCTTTATTTAATATAAATTAGTGTTTAGCTCTGGTAACCTGTGTCGGGGTCAGGGAGATGAAGTTCCTTAATTTTTCCTCTCCATTTGTATCCTCATGAATGGCTCTTAGTCGGGCCGGTCCCCCAAAACAGTTTCTTTGGGAGACCCGATCAGAAGCAGCAGCTCCCAACAACATACTGGATCTACTGGGATCATTCAGGCACGTAAACCCCTCCACCACGATAAGGTAGCGATTCAAGGAGGGGGAGCTGTCTGTTAGATAATAAAAGATTTAATGTTTTAATATTTTGGGCTGTTGTAATGGATTGTCTTTGTGTTTTTGAATGTTTTTTAAGGGGGATTTTTGGTGTAGGTGGAGGGCAGCCCTGATATCTGTAATCAGAGTGAAGTTGTCATGATTTGTTTAGATTTTTTTGTGGTTAACTCGGAGCACCCGGAGAAAACCTGTAAGGACGCTAAATCAACCTGTCAAAGGTATATTAAATTACAAACAACAAAAGACTCTTCCTATCGCCCCAAAACACCTGGCCAGTCTTCCCTTCTTCGGTTTTCTGGCATCAATCTCCCGTGTAAGAAAATTAATGACGGCCTGATCAAAAATTGGGTCATCTGCTGCCATTGCTGCCCGCAGCAGATTTTCTGGTGTAACAAATATTCTGAGGAGGTCTCTGATCATGGCCTTGGTGATATCATTGATGTTGTCTTCAATGATCATGAAATCACGGTCACCAGTCACCACTTTGGCCAGCACCAAGTGTGACAGACGTCTCCATATGTCCTGAGTATTTTCTAGATAAATTGGGTTTTTTCTTTTTGAAGTTTTTGACAGAAACCTCAGCAGTAAAGCTGTGGAGAACTTCTTGGACAGAGTCACAAATTTAGATGATGTACTATCAATGTACTCTGGTTCTTCGTCCTTAATATTTTCTTTTTTGATGCCTTTATCAGTAGTCAGAGGTTGGGACACTGGTTCTTGTGCATGCATCTTGTTTTTTAACAGATCGAGCGTATGCTCCATTGTTCTACAGATCTGTTTGAGATGAATATCTTCTTCTGTTGGATCTTTGTTATTTTTCAGCTGAACTCTCTGTCTCAGCTTTGTAACAGCGTCCTCTGTGACAGTCCTCATTTCTGCAAGACAAATGTCCCTCTGAATTCTTTCCTGTGTGTTTTGTGAATCAGTGAGCTGTTGGCACCTGTGGTCAGTCTTCAGGTGATTCGGCCCACATACCAAACAGTCCTGTGATGGTTCACTGATCATGCTTGGCTTTCTGTTTCTGTTTCAGTCTTTTCACAGTCTTCAACTTTTGATGATCTGCAGCCCATGTAGAAAATATTTAGATTTCTCTTAATCCTGGTGAAAAACAGTC
Source organism: Hirundichthys speculiger (assembly GCA_018398805.1). NCBI lineage: Eukaryota > Metazoa > Chordata > Actinopteri > Beloniformes > Exocoetidae > Hirundichthys > Hirundichthys speculiger. The sequence goes on from JAGFBZ010001207.1 coordinate 8,705, forward strand.
TGGTAGTCAGTGGAGTTGATGTGTCTGATATGACTTCAACCTGCAAACTGTGTATAAGTATGGTTGTGACGTCATAAAGATCGGTGACGTCACCACCACAAACCGAACGCTGCGCACGCACGCGCAGATCCACCGCTCAGACAATGACATAAAATTCCCACGTGATCAAATTTCGGTTCCCTCCGATGACGTGTGACGTCAGATATGATCAGTGCTGTAAGTGGGCCGGTACGCACCGGTACGGAGTACCCGCACTTCTCAATATTAGTCTCTGGTGTACCGGGACTTTTCACGGCGTACCGGGACTTCTCATGAGCTCATAGTACTCTGTTTCTCCTTGCGATTTGGTTATACAGTGGTGTCGCCATGACAACACCACTGCCCCTCGGGAGACGTTCACTCGTGAGGTCTCGCGAGTCGAGTGTGCCAGAAAGCAATAGAAAGAACGCGGAGAAGAAGAAGAGATCTCGCGGGCGTATATGGCATGCCATAATTGGCAGTTTGATTTACCGGGTGCGTCATCGGTAAATCAAACTGCCAACTCTGTTGGCGTGGCTCTTTTGGAGCCACGCCAACATTTGTAAATACGGAAGGTAGGTTCACGTTCACATAACCATTATGTGAAACATTATGTAGGTCTCACTTCCCCAATTTTCTCTATGCCTTGTCTCCATATGTTATCTATGTATGTCTCTCATGTGTCTGTCCACAGGGAACTCTAGGTGCCAGTTAGTTCGGTTGTGCATCAGCCTCTATGCTACCTGAGGGCCACCCCCCTTGAAGACCTCCCTTGTGTACACATAATTTGTTTGGAAAATTCAATAAAACAGTTTTCTTTTTAAAAATCAGTATCATGTCCTAGTATTTAAATATATCACTTAATCATCTGCTGTTACCCACCGCCTAATTTACCTGACATCAGTTGAATAAGGGGAGTACCGGCACTTATTTTTTTCCACTTAAAGCACTGGATATGATCGATGTTGTTAATCACTCTGTCGGCCCCGCCCCCACCGAGCCGTGAATTATTATTTATTTCCTCATGTTCTGAACAAATAAATAAGGAGACTGCATATAAAATGTACTCTTTTTTTTGTCATCCTTTGTTCTGGCTCTGACCTGGTCACGCTTGTGGGACCGTGTCACGTGACATGAATGTGAAAGTTGGAGGAGACATGTTCATGTAAAGAGAGAGACGAACTGAGAGACGAGTTTCTGTTGAATAATTTGAATCTCTCGGCCAAATGTTTCGTACATTAGTGTAAATATGCAAAAAGCAATGGAAGAATTGACTATAAATATGAGCAAAAATCCATTAACTATTCAGAATATTGGGAAGCTTTCTTCTTATTTATCTTTGAGGACTGCAGCCTCTCTGTTTATTGACCAGTTAGGTTTATTTATGTTAATTTATGTTTCTGGAGCTACCTCAGCACTCTGAGACATGTCTGTAAGATTATTTGTGCTGTTTGTACCTTCTGATGATGATACGAAAAATGTCGAAATGATAATGATAAAGGTTAAACAAACAAATAAATTGATAAATAAGGAGAAATTTCATTTACATAAAAGATTACATAATTATATCAGGGACTACATCATCTTATTTTTATCATAAATATCACCCATTGTATGTCCGTATTTTACACAAAATACCTTGGATTATTTTATTTAATTAGCTATGATTTCATTTCATTTTATTGATTCATTCCAGACATGTCAAAACAATCTTTTAAAGCATAGACAATTTTAACACTATCATGAATCTACGTATCTGAAAATAAATATAATATATTTATAAAATATATAATAATGCATAATTCAATATTATGCATTATTATAATATTGACACATGTGTGTGTACACTGACACATGTGCATAACCATAATTTAGAAACATATAGAACCTCTTGTAAATAAATCTAAATATTAAATGGACATATCCCCCCCCCCCCAAAAAAAAAACCAAAAAAAAAAAACAAAATTTATACCCAATGTATACACACCGATCTATATACATACATACATATCAATATGCAAAACACTTATCTGGTTTAACATGTCTGTAAAGGGGTAGGAAGAAGTAAAACTTATTTAATCCAACCCCTTCACCAATGTTCCATGATTACCCTTAAAATGTATCTGGTTTTTGAGGCGTAGTACTAAATTTTAGTTGTAATTTCATATCCAGATAGACATAGACATTTAACTACATACATACCGATACACACACACGTTCACACTACAGTACATACTATAATATATACTATAGTATATACTACACTACATACTACATATACTTCACTCTGCATATTCACACGCCACACACACAGTGCACCCCGAGAGCACCCAGATACCCCCCCCCCCCCTGACAGCAACACCCATGAGCCCCCCTAGGCACCACCCTCCCCCCTCTGCCAGCCACTAAGACCCCCCCCCCCCCCCCCCCCCAACCCACAGCGGAAGCCCCCCCTGCTGGGGTAGGTTGGGGGCGCCCACCCAACCCGCCCCAGCAGAAGCGAACCCCCACCATGCAGCGGGGCTTCACACTAAGACCTGTTGTGGTCCATATTCATATCCAGTCAAACACCAGTCAGCTGTAACATCAGGACAACCTGCCTCAAAGTTTTTGTTGTGTTTCTTTGAGCGCTTCCTACAAAAATGATTGTAGGGTCACTGTTGACCTGGTGGAGGAGATGGCTTCTGTTGGGGAATGATCTGGTCTGAATGACTGGTCTGAGGAAATGGTTTTCCCAGAACATTGCATCAGTACAGTAACAACCTGGAACTACATTCCAGAGCTAATGCTAATGCTAACAGAGAACTCTCACCCTCTCTGCCGCTAAATCATATTATTACTTTTACTAAACGGTGGTTAAATCAATCATCTAATAAACAAAGTAAACTTGCCTTGGAGTAAATGTAGGTATGTTTTGTAACTTTCCCCACGTTCAGTTGCTTGTGTGGACGGACACAACTTCACCCACACTGCATTTTTCCAGCGTTTGTTTTGGTTTGGGAAAGAGAATAAAAATGTCCCTCCAAACGTTCTGGACACCTCGAGTCACTGCTGCAGGTCCCCAGCAGCAATATTCCACCATGGAGTTATTATAGTATAATATTAAAACTAATGATACATATCTGAAAAATAGTGAATTATCACAGTCCTTAATGCAGGAGCAGCAAGTTTGTCCGACCTAGCAACAGTAACTAGGAAGGGGGCGGTGCTTACTGAAAGGTCAATTTAGGTACCAGTTTGCCTCCAAGGCACTTGAATAACTGTACATGCACTTATAACCCTGTACATGCATTATATACAAGTTTACCAAAACCGTGGGCCTGTGTGTCTCTATATACGTATATGATCTGATATGATATCTGGGAGCCATTTCTATTGCTGTACCTCAAGCACAGTACCTTAGTTTTGAAGTGGAATATGGCAGTTATTGATAGAAAAGATGGAGTAACAGAACTTCAAACAGAGGCATTAGGACTTATTCTAAGCAAAATGTTGGGATATTTAAACTGACACTTCTATACTTTTAGAGTAAAAATATGTGATGTTGAGTGTATGAGTAATAGGCTTGGTCATGAACTGAAATCAGTCTTTTTTTTTCTTTTTTTTTTTTTTTTTACTTTTGACACAGTACCTGAAATATAAACTAGGAATTATATATAGTTATATATAACTATATATATTACTAGTTATATATATCTAGGCATATATAACTAGTAATATAAACTAGGAATTATATATAGTTATATATAACTATATATATTACTAGTTATATATAACTAGGCATATATAACTAGGCATTTCTCTAATAAGAATGATGAACATTGATATCTATTATATTTGTACACTTTCTTTTAAATATACAGATATATGATTATTCTTTAATTAAGCTATAAATACAGTTGATGAAACGCTTCTCGTCAAGTGAATGATTTGTCTGGCAGCTATATGACAATACAATTACACACTGATGTTTCATGTTGTGATGAGAAAACCAAAATATGTCGTTACGAAGTTTCCCCAGTAGGGGGTGTAGTCTGGCAGTTACAGTACTCAGACTGACTTAATGAATCAAGTACAGCTTATTTCTCCTCTTAAAGGTGGAGTAGGTGTTGTTTGAAAAACGGTTCCAGCAATCCAACTCAAGTGAGATTTTGAAAATATACACTCCCTCCCTCCTCCCAAAGGCTCCGCCTCCTCCTCTTCAGCTCACCCCTCGAAACCACACCTTCACATGATTCACGACTGCATGAACCATAGGGAGGGAGGGAGGGAGGGGTGATATTTGATGGACGTATTAGGCAGCCAATCAAAATAGTGATGATCACTTTTTTGATTGGTCAGAGTTTTTCTCTGATTATACCCTCTAGACTGGACCAAAATGTTTAGTTTTTTTTGCAAACATTTTATTTCAGTGGGTGCAATGGAAATGTGAAAAGGTTTTCAGGCAATATTGTAAAAAGTGTTGCAAAAAAACAACACCCACCCCACCTTTAATATAACCTCCCTATAATCGTCCTTTCCTCGTAACTCGTCGTCTTCTTTGAATCAGAATAATCGGAATTGTTTTCAGAATGAAAACGTAAAGTTTTATGTTGGATGGCATTTCTAAATAGTTGGAAAGCGTCTGTCCCAGGAAACGCTGAAGTGTTTGATGGCGATTTAACTGCTTTAAGTGTTGCTACATGACAGGTTTATGAGCTGGAAAACGAAAATACCGCTCAATTAAAACTGGCAGTGTACAATAATTGTATTTGATTAAAAAATAGTTTATCCCACTGTTACCAGTTTTTTTTAATTAATGAATTCAAATAATGTAGTACAATATTTCTGAAGAGAAGACACATTAGAAATTGCTCCAGGGGTTATATATGTGTACATTTATTTAAAAAATAAAATAAAACCAAGGAAAAAAAATACTACTAATAATAAAACTGAAGAAAAAATAAGTAACTGCAAAGAAGCAAATATAGTGAAAATCACAGGAATATTTGAAATTTGGAGCACAAAGTCCAACGTTTTTGAAGCTTTCTAGTTACTTGAGATAGAAATAGTTTTAATATAAAAAAATTCAATTCTTCATAAAAAGTGAGGAAAGATTGAAAAGTTTTTATTACATTTGTGTATGAAAATTTTCCATTAGAATTATAAGGTTGCAAAAAAAAAGATCCTTCAGCTCCTTGTCATAAACAGTGAGGCTAAACAAAACATTGTTAGTGCATGTTACAGAAAGTGCATGTGATATCAATGTCTTTTCTAAATTTAAGTTAAAAAAAAGATTTAACATGATAGAAGCGATGAATTATCTTAAATGAAATCTTTTTAACTTTATCACAGTTCAGGTACCAACTGAACTCACTAAATAGTCCTCTACGTCAGGATCTCCATGTAGTGTGGGAATCTGTATGTATTATATCTATGTACTAGTGGACTAGATAGAAACTAGGGGAGGTTCCGGTCGGACACAGTTGTTAGTTTCATTCCAACTCAAACGCATCACATCAGGTCACCTGTCAACGTCAGCCCTGATATCGGTCAACACCAGTCTTGGCACAGCGTCATGTTTCCACGACAACCGGCCAGACGCGAAGAGCTGAATGGCATGGAGACTCAACAACGACGAGATGTTGACTCAGAGTTGGCCATTTTTGTCAATATTATTATTTGCACTCCACTAGAAAGCGAAACAGCTTATAAAGAACCGGTTAGAAGTCGATGACTGCTAGTTTTACTTTGTTTTGCCAATCCACAGGCGATAATGTACTGTCCAGCGGACGACGGAAGCCTCTTTAGCTCAAACATGTGTTGTGTTGTGTTGGGTTGACCCTGAACCACCCCAGAGTTCTCCGTTTTTGTGTGCACCAGACTGCGGTCGTTGCGGTCGCGCTGACCGAAGTGGACCGCAGTAATGACCAATGTTCCTTTAGCCGACCTAAATAGCGCCATACGAGTGTGAAAGCGTCTGTTTCCAGGTCGTAACAACGAGGAAGCTCGCTGCGTCATCTTTTCTGGGCGTGGCCGCCAGGTCGTAACAACGAGGAAGCTCGCTGCGTCATATATTCTGGGCGTGGCCCTCGGTTAACTGGAACCTTCACGTTGACGGAACAAGACACTAAAAGCAGCTGACAGTGAGTATGAAATGTGTCATATTTAGTGTGTTAGGGATGTTTTTTAGATAGTTAGGTTGTTCACAGGTGGTGTAACTGTAATAAAACTAGAGCTAAAACCATTCTCATACCAGTTTAGCAGGACAGCCACTATATTATGAAAAGTCGCTGTTGGAGTCATTTAACTATTTCCGCATGTAAATCAGATTTTTGATGTGATGTATACACTTTTTCCACTAAAGGGCACGTTTTAACAGTGATCAGTGATAATTTATTATTGATAATTTAGCGTTGATAAAAAGTAATAATAATAAGTAATAACCTTTCATACGGAATTACCCCGTTTGGTGTTTTTAATGTAAGTCAGTTTACCGTGATACAAAATATTAACATCTATGACATATACAGTATAAATATTCCCACATAATCAGTTGAAAAACGGGGAATTCAGTTTCAGGATATTCAACAGGGATTCACTTCAATCCCTGCTATATCTTCCATGATGCAGATTTTTATTGTACCTGAGGGCATGCTCCCAACAGTCCCAGAACCATGTAACCCAGTGGCTCCAAACCTAAACTAAACTGTGGTACATGACACGAATGAACACAACTTTTATTACATTACATGGGTTTCTTTCTTTTTTATTACTGAAGCCTTCTTCTTTCATTTGAAATATAGGTTTGGAATCAGTGGATTAAAAAAAAAAACCCAGTGAAAATAGTGACAAAAAGAGGAGCTCTTAAATTAAAATAAAAATAAAAAGCTATTGTGCTGGAATGTAAACATTATTTTCCTGACTTTGTTATTGTCTAATGAATCTGAAGGTGAGATACCAAGTTCCAGCTATAGGACATCTATTGTGCCTGATTTCTTTTGGTTCCCACGCACCTTACAAACCAAGAAGTTGCCTCATATAACTTGTCTAATGTATTCTGGTGTGTCATATTAAAGCAGTTGTACTACTGGTGTTTGGGGTGATTCCTCATTGATCTGCTGAGATGTATCTGTGACCCTTTTGCATGTAAATGGTTATTAAATTTACTGAATTACAGTCAGAGCCAAGTCTTGTTATTTAAGTTTATCCTCAGTCTTACTCCGATGTTTAAGTCACCAGGTGGCTAAAAATAAATAGAGGGATGTATTTTATTTGTTCCACAACAGCTATGTAAATGTTTCATGTAGTACTACAAGTTGTTGTTGTAGTCATTGGGTCACATGGTTTGGAATCACTATAATGGCATCAGGAAGGGTGCAGGAAGTGAATGTCAGTCAAATATCCAACCTAAGATTACTTTCAATGCAGGATCGACAGACTTGCAATTTAAACATCTAATCAGAGTTTGGTCCAACAGAACAAAACACTTGATTAGCTTTAAAAACTTGTAACACAGTGATTCATGCCCTGCTTTTGTTTCTACAGGAATAATGGCATCACCAACCCCTCTCTCCAAGGCCAACACCAGCTTCTCTCTCTCTGGATCTGTTCAAAACGCTGGGTGATAATGACAAGACAGCAAATGTCTTCTACTCTCCTTTCAGCATCTCTTCAGCCCTGGCTATGGTGATGCTGGGAGCCAGAGGCAACACAGCCACACAGATGTCAGAGGTACAGTTTCTGATCTGCTTTCATATGTATCTATTCAACCCTTGGTGGTGCACAATTTCAGAAGGAAAAATAACAAAATAAATAAACAACAATATGCCTTTGAGACATCCACATACCATGAATGGGAAGAAGAAAATCTTTTGTTTTTGCTGTCCTTATGCTAATTCATCAAAAACAGCTGATGTGTTCGCTCTAATTCCACAACATCATTGGATTACAACCTAAGAAAAAGGAGAAGAAAGAAAAAAGATCAATAGGCACAATAGCCCAGCTATTACTGCTACAATATAAACATTTTTTGTCTTTTTACATCCCTTTAAACTGAGAGATATAATTTGAAAGACTCCTTAGGTCAATGTGAAGGGAATTTCAGAATCTGACTCCAACAACAAATAGTCTTCTGCTTCAAAGTAGTTTGAGTGACAACTACTTTAGTAGTGACTTTGAGCACACTGATGCGTAAAGTAAAATGGTCTTCTACAGTCAGTCTTTACTGAACTAAAAACAAGGAAAGTTTGCATATTTTTTAGATAATTCTACTTTTAAACCCATACTACTTACTTTACCTCAGTGATGTCTGTAACTTCAGTAAATTTAAGTTACCTACAATCCTGTCAAAATAAACAGTGTTGGTGTGCTCCTAAGGATCTACTTTGTGTTTGTGAATAGTTCTTCAGGCATGAAATCCCTCACCTTTCAGCGAGGTGAGGACTTACTGTATTAAGTCCTTTTTCATGTGAAAGTACTAATATTGTATATTTCTTGTTTTCTATAATATCTTCTGTTGGTGGTTTCTTAACCTTGTGGAGGTACTGAACCCCACCAGTTTCATATGCACATTCACTGAACTACATATGTAAACATATGTTTTACTAGTGCACAAAGAACCCGTGCTTAACATCACTGTGTAGCCTGTGATGGCCAAGCATGGGCGATCATGAACCTGATGACTCACCGAACCCCTGAGACTGACTCCACCCTGACTGACTCCCCCCTGCCTGACTGACCACCGAACCCCTGAGACTGACTCACTGAACCCCTGAGACTGACTCACCGAACCCCTGAGACTGACTCACTGAACCCCTGACTGACTCACCGAACCCCTGAGACTGACTCACCGAAACCCTGAGACTGACTCACCGAACCCCTGAGACTGACTCACCGAACCCCTGAGACTGACTCACCGAACCCCTGAGACTGACTCACCGAACCCCTGATACTGACTCACCGAACCCCTGAGACTGACTCACCGAACCCTGAGACTGACTCACTGAACCCCTGAGACTGACTGGAACCCCTGAGACTGACTCACCGAACCCCTGAGACTGACTAACCCCTGAGACTGACTCACCGAACCCCTGAGACTGACTCACTGAACCCCTGAGACTGACTCACCGAACCCCTGAGACTGACTCACCGAACCCCTGAGACTGACTCACCGAACCCCTGAGACTGACTCACTGAACCCTGAGACTGACTCACCGAACCCCTGAGACTGACTCACCGAACCCCTGAGACTGACTCACCGAACCCCTGAGACTGACTCACTGAACCCCTAGGGTTCGATGGAACCACTGAGACTGACTCACCGAACCCCTGAGACTGACTCACTGAACTGACCCTGAGACTGACTGACTCCACTGAACCCCTGAGACTGACTCACTGAACCCCTACCTGAGACTGACTCAACCGAACCCCTAAGACTGACTCACTGAACCCCTGAGACTGACTCACCGAAACTCACTGAGACTGACTCACGAACTCACCTGAGACTGACTCACCGAACCCCTGAACTGACTCTGAACCCCTGAGACTGACTGACCTGAACTGACCTGAGACACCGAACCCCTGATACTGACTGAACCCTGAGACTGAACCACCGAACCTCCTGAGACTGACTCACTCACTGAACCCTGAGACTGACTCACTGAACCCCTGACTGACTCACCTCCTGAACTGACTCCCTGAGACTGACTTAGACTGACCACCGAGACTGACCTGAGACTGAGACTCACTGAACCCCTGAGACTGACTCACCGAACCCCTGAGACTGACTCACCGAACCCCTGAGACTGACTCTGAGACTGACTCACCGAACCCCAGACTGACTGAACCCCTGACTGACTCACCGAAACCCCTGAGACTGACTCACCGAACCCCTGAGACTGACTCACTGAACCCCTGAGACTGACTCACCGAACCCCTGAGACTGACTCGACTGGAACCCCTGAGACTGACTCACCGAACCCCTGAGACTGACTCACCGAACCCCTGAGACTGACTCACCGAACCCTAGGGTTCAATGGAACCCCTGACTGACTCACCGAACCCCTGAGACTGACTCACCGAACCCCTGAGACTGACTCACTGAACCCCTGAGACTGACTCACCGAAGACCCCTGAGACTCTGACTCACTGAACCCCTGAGACTGACTCACTGAACCCTGAGACTGACTCTCACCGAACTGACCTCACGAACCCCTGAGACTGACTCACTGAACCCTGAGACTGACTCACTGAACCCGAACCCCTGAGAACTGACTCACCGAACCCCTGAGACTGACTGAGACACTGAAACCCCTGAGACTGACTCAACCCCTGAACCCCTGAGACTGACTCACTGAACCCTGAGACTGACTCACTGAAACCCCTGAACTGACTCACTGAACCCCTGAGACTGACTCACCGAACCCCTGAGACTGACTCACCGAACCCCTGAGACTGACTCACTGAACCCCTGAGACTGACTCACTGAACCCCTGAGACTGAACTCACTGAACCCCTGAGACTGACTCACTGAACCCCTAGGGTTCGATGGAACCCCTGAGACTGACTCACCGAAACCCCTGAGACTGACTCACCGAACCCCTGAGACTCACTCACCGAAACACTGAGACTGACTCACCGAACCCCTGAGACTGACTCACCGAACCCCTTAAACGGACTCACTGAACCCCTGAGACTGAACCCCTGAGACTGACTCACCGAACCCCTGAGACTGACTCACTGAACCCCTGACACTGACTCACCGAACCCCTGAGACTGACTCACTGAACCCCTGAGACTGACTCACCGAACCCCTGAGACTGACTCACCGAACCCCTCAGACTGACTCACTGAACCCCTGAGACTGACTCACCGAAACACTGAGACTGACTCACCGAACCCCTGAGACTGACTCACCGAACCCCTGAGGCTGACTCACCGAACCCCTGAACCCTGAGACTGACTGAACGACTCACCGAACTGACTCACTCCTGAGACTGACTCACTGAATCCCCTAGGGTTCGATGGAACCCTGAGACTGACTGACTCACCGAACCCCTGAGACTGAGACTGACACCGAACTGACTCTGAGACTGACTCAGCGAAACTCACCCCTGAGACTGACTCACCGAACCCTGAGACTGAACCCTGACTGACTCACCGAACCCTGAACCCCTGACCCCTGAGACTGACTCACCACTGACTCACCGACCCCTGAGACTGACTGAAACTGAGACTGACCCTCTGACTGAACCCTGACTGAGACTGACTCACCCTGAGACTCTCACTGACTGACACCCCCCTGAGACTGACTGACACTCACCGACCCCTGACCTGAACTGACTCACTGAGATGACTCACCCGAACCCCTGACCTGACTGAACTGACAACGAACACTGACTGCACTGACCGAACCCCTGAGACTGACTCACCTGAGACTGACTCACGGAACCCCTGAGACTGACTCACTG
>JAGFBZ010001208.1:0-25252 GCA_018398805.1 Hirundichthys speculiger
GATCTGGTCCTGGTCTTGTCACAGTCCTGAATTTGCATGTGTTCTTTTCTAAACCTGCAACCTGCCATCAACTTGTTGTCGTCATTTCAGACGGAGATGGAGGCTTTAATTTAATTTAGGCTTCTACAAATGATTTTCATCCAATAATTAAACAATTTATGCCAGTTAGTTAATGTGGAAGAGAAATGAGGAGATTCTTTAGCATTTTCAAGCTTCCTGCTAGGGTTATATATATATTTTAAATATTATATATATATATATATATATATATATATATATATATATATATATATATATATATATAGTGTGTGTGTGGTGTGTGTGTGTGTGTGTGTGTGTACATCTGAAACCAGGAGTTTGCATATTTTCCATCCACAAAGACGTAACTTTCTTTTCTCACTCTCTGAAATTAAATTAAACTAAACTTTTCCTGTTTTTGTTCAGTTTGGATTACCAAAATTATTTATGTTTCTTAATGTCAGAATATTGAGGAACATTTTTACAGAAAGAGAAATAAAACAGAAAGAAGTAAAATCCTCTGATGTCTCTCACCATCCTGACAGAACCGTTCATGTCTGTTTTATTTTTATGAACACAAATAACATTTATCTACAGCTCATTAAAATAAGTCTTTTAAGAAATGAATGTCCTTGAGTCATTAAAATATCAAAAAATAATGATCTACTGACTGCTGTCAGCATAGCCGCAGGAACATGTTCTCAGCAGGGGGTGCTGGGAGTCTGAGACTGCATGTGTGTTTATGTATATATATATATATATATATATATATATATATATACAGTCATGGAAAAAATTATTAGACCACCCTTGTTTTCTTCAGTTTCTTGTTCATTTTAATGCCTGGTACAACTAAAGGTACATTTGTTTGGACAAACATAACGATAACCACAAAGATTGCTCATAAGAGTTTTATTTAAGAGCTGATATCTTACCATTTTCCATGGTTTTCTTGATTATAACCTAAATCACTTAAGTTTTTACATCAATAGCTATGGCGTTGTACTGCCAAAAACACTGCTTTTATGCATTCAGTGTTTTCTTTTCTGTCTGTTTTTAGTCACATGATGACGTTTAGTTGTACCAGGTATTAAAATGAACAAGAAAGTGAAGAAAAAATGGTGGCCTAATAATTTTTCCATGACTGTATATATATATATATATATATATATATATATATATATATATATGATATATATATATATATATATATATATATATATATATATATATATATATATATATATATATATATATATATATATAAAATTGTGTGTGTGTGCGCCATACCAACTGTCACTCAAATAAATAGAACATTAGATTTAAATAATAAAGTAACGTCAACCGGTCCCACAAAAACTATTTTATTTAAATTTGAAGAATACTAGATGACTAAATTTCAGCAAACCTTCTAAATTAAATTCTACATAATACAGTTATGTTGAATTTACTGAATACTATTACGTTGAATTTATTAATCATTATGTTGAATTTAATAAACATTATTACGTTAAATTTAATGATAGTTGTTAAATTTAAAACTTTACGTAAATCTTGTTGAATTTACTAAACACTATTACGTTGTATTTATTGATCGTTGTTGAATTTAATAAACACTATTACGTTGTATTTATTGATCGTTGTTGAATATAATAAACACTATCACGTTGAATTTATTAATCATTATGTTGAATTTGCTAAACACTATTTCGTTGAATTTAGTAAATTCAACATAACGATCAGTAAACATCACATTGAAATTATGGACCACCATTTTGTTCCATTTACAACAATCCTTTATGTTACATATACTAAACATAAGTTAATTGTATTCATGTTTTGGGACTTCAATAAATACCACTTCAATCAATTGAAATTCACATTTATTTATTTACTTATAACAGCATAGGCCAGTTGTATACAAATTGAAAATTGAACACAAAAATAAAGTGCACCAGTGAGGTGTTAGGGAACAGTGAGCACCACCAGAACACGTAACAAACTAGCAAAATACATACTATAGGAGTCATTTTTCAACACTGACACCTAGCATATACTTCTATCCAACAATGTCATTTTTAAACATATTTCTAACAGAACAAGTTGTGATGAGAATGTGTTGTTCTGGAAATTAAAACCAAACATACATGTTGAAACAGCTCTTTAAACCTTCACCACATACTTGCTGAAAATACAATAACTTAAAGTTGCATAAAAGAGAAAAAGGTAAAAATAAAAATAAAAAATGAATAAAAAGATGGAAGTAAAAATAAGTCTTTGGCTGCATTTAACTACACTCCAACTGCTAGCAGTCATTGGCACGACTGGTGCAAGAACATGGTAAACTCCTTTATCTTACTCATATAATTTACCTTTGAGGACCTGGACCTTCCGTGACAGTTTCTGTCCATCCATGTCCATCTATGTCCAGCAACACCTTCTAAATGAATTCATAGGTGTATTTGAGGTTACTGGGGAAGAGAATGAAGTATTTATGACGATCTGTTTTAACAGTAAGTGTCTCAAATGGTCTTATTGTCACGCTTTTTTAAAAAGACATTCATAGCAGTTCAAAATGTCTTAAGGTGTTTACCAATAATCCAAATATAAATCAACAACAATGATAGAAAATCAGGAAGCAGAAGATACTTGTACATCAGAAGCTGAAACTACATCATGACATTTTAGGTCAGATTTGATAAAGAAAAATTATCCTCTAAATAATTATTTCAGCTCTTAATGGGCTCCAGGCACAGCAGCACTACTTCTGGAACTTAATACACATACAACTTAATACATGTTGGACCACTCAGACTACTGGCACACCTGGATTAATCACTTTGTCCAGTAATGCAAGACTTTATTTAACGCAGCACGGTGGCTTAGTGGTTAGCACTGTTGCCTCACAGCTAGAAGGTTCCTGGTTATACTAAATATCCAAAACAGCAAATGTTCCACCCAAGGATTCATATCACAGCATTTTGAAACTCACCAGGGACTCTTTTATGAGGTCATCAGGACTTTCATTGATGTAAACACTTAACGCTTTCAGGATACATTCTCTTTGTTTTTCAACAGAAGGATTCTGTGGAAGAGAAATGAACCCTCACAATCTACACACAACAGTCTGCGCACATCTTTAGGACACAGGTTTCCTGTACTGGGGTTATTTTTCTATAATCACTCATGAGAAAATTAACAAGAACACAAAACTAATATGCTGACTTCTAAATGCCTGGGAATATAGTTATGCACAAAAACAATACAGATTCAGGGTGGAGGTGATCAGAGTGTTCAATCTAGTCCACTTAAACCTCTTTAAAGGTAAGTACGGCAGGTACAGTTAAGTATGACGGATTCCAACAAGTAAAATTATAAAAATAAAATAGGTTTAGAGATATGCACCTTATGGAGGTACTAAGGTTTTGTGGGTTATTTCTTTTCTTTCTGCTGTAGTAGAATAAAAAAATAGATCTATAAATACATCATGTAAATTCTGTTAAAATTAAGATGTAATAACAGAATGTATTTATTAGGCCTGTAACAGTACAATGTATTCATACCGAACCGTACCGAACAGACCTTTGGTACGGTTCGGAACGGTTCGGTACGGTTCAGTGCTGTACTAAACGAATACAGTCAGTTTATATGCGTTTTATATGCAGCCATCACAGACCTAGAAGAATAGATCGCAGCACCTGTTCTAGTCTAGGTCTGTGCATGCTACGCGTGGCAATTTAATATTCATTAGATACCTGTACGTGATTGGAGCAGTAAAGGGGAGGCTCTTTAATATTCATAAAGAAACTGTTTCGTGATTCATGCTCTTGTGACCATGTGGGGGTGGCGTCGCACGGCGACCCAGATTAGATTACAGCGACAAGAAAGAAAACGCCCA
The DNA here is from genome assembly GCA_018398805.1 of Hirundichthys speculiger. Classification (NCBI taxonomy): domain Eukaryota; kingdom Metazoa; phylum Chordata; class Actinopteri; order Beloniformes; family Exocoetidae; genus Hirundichthys; species Hirundichthys speculiger. The sequence goes on from JAGFBZ010001208.1 coordinate 3,917, forward strand.
TAGTGTAAACTCCACTAATATCTGCTTTCAAGCATCCTTTCAATCACAGTTCAGATCGGGCTAAAGCCATAAAAACATCCACTGGTGCTTTTATAACATAGGACTTTAAACCATATACCTTTATGGTACATTGTACATTGACAATTTTTTGGTTAATAAACAACACACTGTGAAAGAAAATGGTTTTGCATTTTGCTCCCATACTGCACCGAAAATGTACTGGACCGTGACCCCAAAACCGAAGTAAATACCGAACCGTGATTTTTGCATACCATCCATCCATCCATTAACTTCCCCTTGATCAGGAGTCGGGTCGCAGGGTCAGCAGCTTCAGCAGCTTCAGCAGCTTCAGCAGAGGTCCAGACCTCCCTCCCATCAGCTGCTTCCACCAGCTCCTCTGGGAGAATCCCGAGGTGTTCCCAGGCCAGCTGAGAGACATAATCTCTCCAGCGGGTCCTGGGTCTTCCCCGTGGTCTTCTCCCAGTTGGACATGCCCGAAACACCTCTCCAGGGAGGCATCTGGGGGGCATCCTAACCAGATGAACCACCTCAGCTGGCTCCTCTCGATGTGAAGGAGCAGCAGCTCTACTCTGAGTCCCTCCCAAATGACTGAACTTCTCACCTTATCTCTAAGGGAGAGTCCAGCCACCCTGCGGAGAAAACTCATTTCCACCGCTTGTATCCATGATCTCATTCTTTCGGTCACTACCCACAGTTCATGACCACAGGTGAGGGTTGGAACAAAGATCGACCGGTAAACAGAGAGCCTTGCCTTTTGACTGGTACAGAGTCACCACCACAGCAGACGCTGCACCAATCCGTCTGTCGATCTCCTGCTCCTTTCTTCATCACTAGTGAACAAGACCCCGAGATACTTAAACTCCGAAACTCCTCCACTGGAGGCAGAACCTCTCTCTCCCGACCCGGAGGAGGCATTCTACCTACCCTTTTCAGACTGAGTACCATGGTCTCAGATTTGGAGGTGCTGGTTCTCATCCCTGCTGTGAACCGCTCCAGTGAGAGCTGCAGATCCCCACTCGATGGCGCCAACAGGACCACGTCATCTGCAAACAGCAGAGACGAGATCCTGACACCACCGAACCGGAACTCCTCCGCTCCTTGGCTGCGCCTAGAAATTCTGTCCATAAACGTTATGAACAGAATCGGTGACAGAGATCAGCCCTGGCGGAGTCCAACTCTCACTGAAAACGGGTTCTGTCCTGGTCGTGGACCACTGGACCAGCTCTATACCCTCACTAGGCTCCTGGGGGGATCATGGGAATTTGCCCAACTAGTCCACATGTGTTTTGTGGACTTGGAGAAGGGATTTGACTGTGTCCCTCGGGACATCCTGTGGGGGGTACTCCAGGAGTATGGGGGTCCTGTGGGGGGTACTCCAGGAGTATGGGGTCCTGTGGGGGGTACTCCAGGAGTATGGGGTCCTGTGGGGGGTACTCCAGGAGTATGGGGTGCTGGGACCGTTGTTACGGGCTGTCCAGTCCCTGTACAGATGGAGTGGGAGCTTGGTCCACATTGCCGGTTGTAAGTCGGATTCGTTTGCATACCGTTACACCCCTAATATTTATAATAAGTTTGAGTTATTGAGTTACTGTTCATTAGGATATACATAAATAAGTGTTCAGAATTTTAACTATGCTACTTAAATAATGTTCATACTTTAGGGACTTGCAGAGTGAAGACACCAATGTTTACCCCTAACCCTGTCATTTAAGATGTTGCTAGATTATATTTAGGAAAAAATTGTTTTAGTGAACATGGACAATTCTGTCAAGCGTTTCAGAACACTTATGATTTCATGCAAATACCCACCTTACTCATGGCTGCCAGGATCCCTGATATCTTTAGTCCTGCTGTCTTCCCCTTCTTTCAGAAGATTTTCAACAACGGATCTGTGTAATGATCCAGTTGAAACATGAAGGTGGACACCAGCGGCTTCATTGTAATGTGGGTAAATTCAGCATGCGGCTGTTTGTGAGGTAACCGCTCAACTCTAGCCAGTTAAGAACCACTCTCCTATTGTGACTGCTACTTCTGAATCGCTGACTTTTTACCCATCATGGAAGTTCAGTGTTATAAATTGTATAAAACTACCAGAACATAATTCTACTGACACTACCAAAATAACATGCTATTCAAATGTGCAAGGTTTCTGTAACATTCATCTAAAATAGGGTTTCTCAACGGGGGCGGTACCGCCCCCCCAGGGGGCGTTCTGAACCTTTAGGGGGGCGCTGGAAACGTCAGGGCTGAGAGGGGGGCGCTCAGGAACAAATGAGGGCCACGCCTTGAGAACTCTATTTTAACTTCCATGGTTTCTCAAGGTTTTTTTTATAGGTAAAATCTTTTATGTTTCAATAAAATGTTGTGCTCAGATTTCCTTTCAAAAAATAAAGTTGATGTCTGAGACCAAAACCCTGAATCTGCTGCCTTCATGACCCGTAAAATCTCCTTTTCTCTCTACGTCACAATCAGACGAGCCGAGCGGGATCGGTCGCCATAGTAACACCCGTGTCAGGATTAAAATTATCTGAGGACTGTTTAAACTTTATGACGTGAAGGAATACTCTCCTTTTATGACAGTGAGTTCCTCAGCTTAGGTTTATGACTTCAATTACTGTAACATCCTCCCCGACCCCCACCAACAGTTTGCGACCCCAGATAAACAGTTCGTTTATTAACCCGGACTGTAAGACTGGAGAGCTGGTCACCATCTGGATTTTCGGAGAGAATCCAGATGGAAGAAGAGAAATGGTCCGCCTCTTGGAAACTTTAAAAACCAGAGACTTTACATTCGGTGTGCATTTGTCCATGGCAGCATCTCAGTGGTGTTGTGGACAAGTGTACCTTCGGCCGATTGAAATATTCTGCATGGCATATTAATTATTTGTATTCATGATTGTATTAAACTCTTTGATTGACCTTTGTTTCTGGTCTAGTCAATAGGCACCAGATAAAAGAACACGGGGAAATACTTTCAGTTTTCTAGTCTCGTCACTAGGCACCAGATAAAAGAACATGGGGAAATACTTTCAGTTTCTAGTTTTGTCAATAGGCACCAGATAAAAGAACACGGAGAATTACTTTCAATTCTCAGAAATTCAGGCTCATAGTCCAGAAGATCAACTGAAAAGGTTTCGGTCCCAGTGCAACTAAAGTATTATAATATTATGTCTATGTAATTACCTTTATTTCCATTTCCACAAATTAAAATCCATGCTTACATACACACGCACATTTTTCATTTTTTCCCTGGGGGGGGGACTTAAGAGCATCATGGCGGCTCAGGGGGGCGTTTGTTCAAGATTGAGAACCACTGATCTAAAACAACAAAATTACTGCTGACAGGCCCAGTGTGGCCAAGGTCTCAGCTTACTAATTTCAAGGGCCCCTAATTTAGACATTTTTCATTATTTTATATCACTCTGGAAAAACCACAATAATTCATATACAAGTACATGGGACAAGGATTCAAAGTCATTGGAATCTGCTAAACTGACCATTGGAACCACATCCACCCGTACGGCCCTCGCGGGACACTTTGTCAGTTTGCCACGTAATTTTTTTTTCCCACCCTACATGTTACTACGAGGAACTCCAACAGATTAAAAACTATATAAAACTGTTAAAAAAATGTATATAATCTGCTTTACAAATTCAAAAACTAAAAAATCGAGTTCAATTTAATGAGAGATGCAGTCTTCATTCTGTCAAAACACTGCTGCTCTTAACCACAAACTAAAACTCAAAACTCATTTTAGCTACATGCTGTTATTCATGATGTATGAATAAAAACATTTAAAAAATATTCCGCCCTCTTTTTACTCAAATTTCACACTTCATATAACTTAAATTGATCAAAGACAATTAATAGCCCCAGTTTTATGTAGTTTATGCATCGTTTTCATTATTAGGGTTATGAAAGTTAAAGTACTTACCAGAAAAAAGACGAAACATCACAGGAACACACCATTCAGTCAGGTGAATCATCCAGAAATGGCGGCCTCTCTTCTTACATAATGCGCATGCATCAGATGTATGGAAAACGCATTGGGACAAATTTCATTTTTTTAAATGACTGTGTTGTCTAAATTTTAATAAGCTATATAGAATATTCTCAAGACTTTTATTGTTATTTAGATGTAATTTAACTTTATTGTTACTAAAAGTGGATTTATTTAATATGTTCAACATAAATACATTACATAAGATATGTTACATCAACACCATTTGTCGCGGGTAGAAACAGATGTCAGTAATGCGGCGGCGCAGCTGATGTTTTTAAAATACTGCAGAACGAATCATTGGATGAGCACCAGTGTTTTTTTCTCCTCATTCAAAAGATTAAAGATTTATTACATTTACTTCCATGTCAACAAGTTGATAGGAAATTGTCTTGGTTCAGCTCCCAAATATACAGTCTAGCAGCAGCCATTATAAAGTCTTTATCAGAGTTTGAGGTTTTCCATTGTTATATCAGGTAAAAACAGCAATAAAATGTTAAGTTTTCTGTTTGTTTTTCTATAATTTCATAACTGCAACAAACTATAGCTCTTTTACAGTGGATGACAAAAAAAATGGAAATGAAACTATAATTCGTATCTTATATGACCTTTAGCATTAAAAACTTTAAACACTGCCAAACATACTGGGAATAAGCTTTTGAGTAGATTCAAATCCCTCTGAATACAAAATAACTAGATATAAAACTTCATACACTGTTATCTTCATTTTACGGGTCAAATAAGTTTTGCGGCTCCAGATGAATTTTATTAAGGGGAGAAGGACACAAAATGGCTCTTTTGATAGTAAAGGTTGCCGACGCCTGGACTAGAGAAAGACAGAAACTCAACCTGATGGTTAAAAACTCAGAGTTACGATAATGAATCTGTAATTGTGCTTTATAAAACACATCCAACACACTCCTTCAGTTCATCCTGAGCTTCAAACACACACCTGTTGGTTTTGCTTTTTTCTGTTTGTTCTCTTTTTAAATGTGTTTTAAAGAAGTTTACTCACCAGCTGCTGCTGCAGGAAGGCTGCGTCCAAGTCAATGAAATAGAAAGTAAAACTTTAGTCAGGAGACGTCCCACTTTTCCTCACAGTGTAATTAGAAGAAAGTAAATCATTTAGGATAATTTATTATTATAGCAGATGAAACTGATAACAGATATAAATCTTCAAACAGACTTTCACCAGTCATAATTCACAAGCTAATCATTTATTTGTGCTTGCGTGTGTGTCTGTGCGAACAAACGAGATGTCGGTATTATTTTTATTTATTTTTTCATTTATAAATCAATTTAGTCCTGTCGATTACCATTTTTCTTGTGGGTGGAGCTAAGTACCTAATTAACTTTTGGGTAATGCTTCCTTTTATGGTACTGTAATTACCATGTATTTACATGGTAATTACAAGGTAAGTACCATGTACAAGGTAAGTACCACTTACAAGGTAAGTACCATGAGCTGCCAAAGATAAACATTTTAATCAAATTCTTATAAAACAATTTCAAAAACAGTGCAAATTTTTAACAGTCAGGCACTTAAAAAAATCAGAATAGGCTTCTTTTTCAATAAATAAATAAAAATAAAATAAAAACAACAGTGATAAATAATGACTATAAATAATAATTACTAAGTAAACAGTCCCAGTCTTGGGCAGCTCACTTGTTTTTGCATATGTGTCACAGTGAGGTGTTTTGAGTGAGGAAGTGTAAAAGTAATGCATTCATCTTAATGTAGTTTGATGGCTGGTGATGGTGGTTTTTGATGGGAACTCTCCTGACAGATACAGTGTGCTGTTCAGGGGGAGAATCAGACTGTAACTGTATCAGTGTACTCTGACACTGTATCATAGACACTGGTCGTTTTTGTGGCATTTCCAGTCCAAGTGTCTTGGGTAATGCGATAGTTTCCTAGTTACGGGCTAAATACTGAGTAATTCCCAGGTGATAAAATGGAAAGAGACCTCACTTCTTTTTACAGTACAAATCCACTTTAATAACTGGGTACTTTCCAGGTAGATATTTTTCTATTTACTGGGTAACAAATGAGTAATTACCAGTTAATAACATGAAAACAGGCCTCACTTCCTTTTACAGTACAAATCCACTTTAGTAACTAGGTACTTTCTAGGTAGGTATTTCTGTTGTTCCTGGGTAACGAATGAGTAATTACCAGATAATAGCATGGAAACAGGCCTCACTTCCTTTTGCAGTACAGTTCAACTGTAATTACCAGGTAAATGTTGTAGTTACTGGGTAAATACTAAGAAGTTACCGGGTAAGTAGTGAAAACCAGTTGACTGCTAGGAAAATACATAGCGTAAACACTTTTCACTTTTACATTTCCTAGTAATTATATGGTAAGTATCTAGTAGAAACTTATGATGTCTTGGTAATTACACCTGGTAGTCAATAGGAAAGTAATTGGTAGTGTGTCATAATAATTTCTTTGTAAATTTCACAGTACTTACTGTGTATTTACATAGCCTTCCTCTGTAGTTGTCAGGTACAATTAAAGGGTAGTTACAAGTACATTATTAATTACTATGCAATAACCTTCTTATTACTTTAAGAAACACCCAGTAATTACTAATTATTATATGTGGCTGTTAGGAAATAATATAATAATTACTTAGTGAGTGCCTAGTAATTAATCACATAGTCAAGTCAAGTCAAGTCAAATTTATTTATAGAGCACATTTAAAAACAACTCACGTTGACCAAAGTGCTGTACAACATAAAAATCAAAATACAAAGGAAAGAAAGAATCTAGAAAAAGCACAATATCACACATCTCTCAAACAAGTATCTCAAAGCAAACAAAAACAAGACAACAACAGCAACAGCAACATACGTAAATGCATAAATCAAGGCACAGGTGAGCAGAAAATGAGAAGTTAAAATATGTCAGGGGGATGCAAATGCTAGTGTGAAGAGGTATGTTTTGAGCCTGGATTTAAAAGAGACAATGGAAGGGGCAGATCTTACAGATGGGGGGATGCTGTTCCAGAGTCTAGGGGCTACTACAGTAAAAGCACGGTCACCCCTGTGTTTAAAATTTGAGCATGGCACTGCTAGGAGCCCCAGGTCAGCCGACCTGAGCGGTCTGGAGGTAGAGTAGGGGGTTAAAAGTTCTGTGAGGTAAGTGGGGGCCAGTCCATTCAGGGATTTAAAAACAAATAAGAGCAGTTTAAAAACAATTCTAAAATGAATAGGTAGCCAGTGGAGAGAAGCCAGGATGGGGGTGATGTGGTCTCTTAGTCTCTCCATAGTTACCATATAAATACTTTATATATACTGAGTAATTACTTCATATTACCTGGCTGTTACCAGGTACTTTTTAAGGAATTACTTGGCAATTACCAAGTAAGTACTTGGCAATTAACAAAATAGTTGGCATATAATTACAAATTATCAGGTAATTAATACTTATTACTAGGTAGTTACTTGGTATTTGCCTGAAATTGACTTGGTAATTACTTTAAAAGTACAAGGAAATTACCTATATAGTTACCTTGTAATTACATGGTAATTTTTCAGTAACTACTCCTTATTACATGGTATTTACCATGTAAATACATGGTAATTACAGTACCGTAAAAGGAAGCGTTACCAACTTGGGTCCTCTTAAAACAGTATTAAGTCAGGATATTGTATTTTGAGTTCTGTAATGTGTATTCAAAGTTTGAAGTGAGATTTGGGATGTGTAGCTAAACTAGAATTTTTTTAAATTAATGACATCTTCGTAGCAGAAGTGGAAAGGGGTATCACCCTAGTGTTGCAAAAAATTGGTTTATAAAAACTGTCCTTCTAGTTCACAAAGACCCATATGTGTGTGTGTGTGTGTTTGTGTATGTTTTGCACAAACGAGACATCGGTATTATTTTAACACTTAAAACGGACTAAACTACTGTGTACAGACTCTTCCCTTTTTTCTGGGTGGGGTCTATTTCCTGATGAATGTGCTGCGGTCTGATCTGACTTAACTTTACATCTAAATCACTGAACATTCTGTAAATTAAATGTTTGGTTTTAATTAGCGATCTAACTTACAGATAAGCAGAATTTGTCTCTGTAAATCAGAAGTTAAAGAGTGCAGAAAAGTCTTTCACCAGAAAACTCACCTGCAGGTGATCGAATCTCAACAATGTTTCTGTTTTTCTGCAGCAGCTCAGAACTTCTAAGATCAACACCAGATTTTTTTACTATTTTCTTTTCTTCTCTTTTCTAACTCTGACTCGAGGTGAGTTGTTGCTGCGCCATTAAGAAAAAATGAAACCAGTTAAAGTAAAGGTTAAACTCCAGTTAAAGATTAAAGACAGTAGACGTCTATGGACAGAGAACAACGTCAGCGCACCCTACAGGTGATGATTGGGAACATTTGCAGTTCCACGGAAACATTATTTTTTTTAGTTAAATTACAATATGTTTAACACCTAAATGACTTTTTTCAAAAAGCAGAGTTTGTCTCCTTTTAAATTCTGGTTGTAACAGCTGCTGAAGCCGCCGGTTAAATCCAGACTGAAGCTGGAGATGATAAAAGTTTGACTTTAATAAATTTGTCTAACGGCGTAATGAAGGTGAGCTGGTTGTGCACGGACTCAAGCAGCAGCATCATGCATGTGAATGTGATGTCAGCAGGAGGTCAGTAAAAAGCTTCTTCAATGAAGTTACTGCTAAAATTTCATATTAATCTATTATTATTCTGTAAAAATCACCATCCAGGTACAGTTTGGATCTGCCTAATCAGGGTCTTTGTTTCTAAATCAGAACTTCTATAGTCAGACTGCAGGAGTTTTCAGTGGCCACTAGAGGGCGTCCAAACATCAGCTACTATATTTAACTCAGAACAACATGGTTTTAATAATTGTCAACAATACTTTTATCTATAAATGATTATTTATCAAGTAAAAAGAAACAAAGAAACAAACAACTGAGTAGATAATACACTCTCTGGTCTCGAACCTGTGACCTCCATATTTCAATTAAACTAAAAGATTTAAAAGGGGCGTTCAATAATAATAATAATAATAATACATTTTATTTAAAGGCGCCTTTCTGTCACTCAAGGTCACCGTACAGTGTATTAAAACACAGTTAAAAACAAACACAATAAATATATAAAACACAGGCCTAAGTGAAACGGGTTAAAATTTGAAGGAGCAGTATTTAGGATAGTGAAAAAGCCGATTTAAACAGGTGAGTTTTAAGTGAGGATTTGAAAAGAGGGAGTGAGTCCAAATTTCTGATTCCTGATGGAAGTGAGTTCCAGAGCCGAGGACCAGAACAGCTGAAGGCCCTGCTCCCCCTGGTGGTGAGATGGGCAGAGGGCATAGACAGGTGGGTGGAAGCAGAGGATCTGAGGGCACGGGAGGGAGTGGCAACAGAGATGAGGTCAGACAAGTATGGAGGAGCGAGGTTATGGATGGCCTTGAATGTTAGAAGGAGAATCTTAAACTGGATGCGGTGTTTAATGGGGAGCCAGTGTAGCTGCAGCAGAGTGGGCCTGATGTGGTGGATGGAGGAGGTTCTGGTGATGATCCGGGCAGCTGAGTTCTGAACCAGTTGCAGCTTATGGAGGGATTTTTGAGGGAGACCGTAGAGGAGGGAGTTGCAGTAGTCCAGGTGAGAGGTGACGAGACTGTGAATGAGGATGGCAGTGGTATGGGGGGGTGAGGGAGGGGCGAAGGCGGTTAATGTTGCGCAGATGAAAGTATGCAGACCGGGTGACGTTATTGATGTGGAAAGAAGCGTTAGTATTTTTACTGCTCATGGAGGGAAGACATTTTTCCATGTGACTTTTGTTGTTATCAGATTTTATTACAGAACATGTTATTAAAGTGTCTGTTGCCTTGACATAGTTATCACAGAAATACCAGTCACTCCATCTGCCGCTAACATTTGATATGTAGATTTATAATAGAAATAATAGAAATGAAGTTGAAGCTGCTCAGACCGACCTGAAAGGAAAACCGTCTGTATATGTCAGGTGGAGGTGGAGCTGGGGAACAGCAGTCTGGATGGGGCTGATGGCAGAAACTGAAGTAAATTAAGGGATGTGAGTTTCCTCCCTAAAATCTGATATAAATGTGTTTTAGCTGGAGTGACTGTAATGTTGCTGATAACTATATGAAGGCAACAAAGTCAAACCAAGCTATTTTAGTGACAAGCAATAAAACCAGTGAGGAAAGACAAAAAAAAATGTCTTTGCCTCATGAGCAGTGAAAATATCAACCGTCTTTGTGGTATTTGAACGCCTCTTTTTGCAGCTTTTAGTTTAGTTTAAATGTGGAGGTCACTAGATCAAAACCAGCAAGTGTATTTTTAATCATTATTATTTACTTTTACTTGAGAAATGACTGTTAATAAATAAAATGAAAACCCTACTGTGCAGAGTTCAACAGAGTCGCTGACATTTGGACGCCCTCTAGTGGTCATTACAGGCTACTGCAGTCTGACTGTGGAAGTTTAGATAGATAGATAGAGATAGATAGATAGATAGATAGATAGATAGATAGATAGATAGATAGATAGATAGATAGATAGATAGATAGATAGATAGATAGAGAAATAACCAGGTTCCTTCCATCAGGGTGACAGTTTTATGACCCTTTTATGACCTTTTATGACTTTATGACCCTTTTATGATTTTATGACCCTTTTATGATTTTATAACCCCTGTCAGATCTGTCTCCGGGCAGTTTTATTGTTTCCGGGCAGTTTTATTGTTTATCTTGTCCCCCACAGCTGTTAGTGTTAGTGTGTTAAACATTTAAAGTAAGTTAATAACCTCCCAAAAAATATTTGCTATACATATGTAACAATCATACAAGAGTTGGGTTGCAATACGGGTGTTACAGAGAAAACTGTGTTATACAGGAGTTGGATTGCAAAACAAATCTGTGATATCATTAAGAGCCTCACATGGAGGAGAGTTCACATTGTTTTTTTATTGATATGCTGTGTACATTTTGATACAAACTTCAGTGTATATTTTTATATTTGACTTTTAGTGATTTGTTAAGATTCTGAACTATTTTTGTATAGATTACCCACAAATGATAATCTTTTTTCATCAAAATTAAATCTCCGCTCTACTAAGTACTTCAAGCACAGACCAATGGTTTTTTTTCAGAAACCTCACCTGTTTCATGTGTTAAACATTTAAGTAACAGTTAAAATGATCCATCCAGCTTCTATTGCACGTCTTTCTCTCAGTAGAATCGTGTTGTACACACTTTGGTGAATCCTGTAACGAGAGGAAAACGTTTATTCATTCATTCGTGTGTACATAATCCGGCTGCATAGAGCAATTTAGTAGTTACTGGTGTCTTGCTCTATATTGCAGTTAGTCATAGAATTTTTTAAGCACTTTAATTCTCACTATTCACTAATATCTTCTCCCCCCCTCCCTGTTTCCTGTGTGCCTGTGTTCCTGTGTAAACAGTCACGGTTTTACGGACCATCCTTACGCATCTGTTTTTCCCGATTGCAAACTGGTAGTTTTATTGTGTTAAACATTTAAAGTATCAGTTAATACGATGCATCCACACAGCAAATTATTTGGTTCTTACCAAGAAAAAAACTTAAATTTAGAAGCGTTAGATATTTTTCTTGTTTTAATAATTACTTTCTTATTTTAAGTCTCAGTATAATCTTATATCGAGTTATATTTTACTTTTCTGTCTCAACCAGGCAGAGAATCCTAAAATGAGACAATTAACACTTAAAATAAGATGTTTTATGTTTTTCCTCATCCTCATCAAAATAAATCTTGTTTTAAGATCCAATAACCAATTATATACCTTTCTTAAATCTAGAAACAATTGTTCTCTACAATCTTAATTTAAGAAATCTTAGCAAGATAAATTATCTTGCTGCATGGACAGATTTTTTCCACTCGTTTTGAGTACCCTTTTCCTTAGTTACAGTGTTTTTTAATCTTGTTTGAAGACCCTTTTCTGTAGTGCAGCTTCTTATGCACGTCCTTCTCTCAGTAGAATCATGTTGTACACACTTTGGTGAATCCTGTAACGAGAGGAAAACATACTGACTCCCCACCTGTTTCCTGGGCGCCTGTGTAAACAGTCACGGTTTTACGGCCCATCATTACGCATTTGTTTTCCTTATTATCTTTCTGTCACACACATACACATACACACGCACACGCACACACACGCACACGCAGACACACGCGCACACATCCACACACATTCCAATATTGACACGCTCACGTGTATAAAAAGGTACCGCCCCTCAGTTAACCATCGTACCGTAAGCTAATTGAGCTCACAATGAAACTCGACAGCCAGGCTCAAGGTAACTAATTTATCTTCATTCAATTTAGTAGATTCATTTTTCAGTCACACGTTTTAAACTGACTTGTGTATCGTATTAGTACGCAGGGGAGTTAATCACCCATACTGGTTTCCAGGTGAGTAAATAAACTTATTTTTCTATTTTATTATGATTCCATCACCGTTTTTATCCGTTATATCTTTTTAAATTTCACATCTTTTATTTTTCTCTCAGTGTCTGACTCGGAACTTTTCGGGATACATCTGACTCAATCCGATACAGGTAAAGTCTAATTTAGAAAACAATACTTTTTCATACTATTTAAATAATTTAAAACATACATATAAAATAAGCATCACGATGTTTTACTTACAGATTTGGTGGATGCTGCGGGTAAACTCGTGGTTGAAACGTCATGTGACAGCTTCGAAGGTTGTCTCTCAGATCTGGATGAGGCGGAACAGCGTGCGTTGAATTCTAAAGCAAACGAAGGTATTTTATTCTCTTGAATATGTCTTCAGTTGAATGGTTCGTAAATACAGTGTTTAAATCAGTTTTTCTGTGCATGCTTTCAGCAACGCGGCTAACAACTCACCCCAACGCTGGTCGCATGAATCCGTGCGTTTATGTTGAACGGCTTGAAATTTCGCTGGTAACCCCACCACCGCGTCTTCTCAGAGAAGTAGCTCGCTACTGGGAGAACCATCCCCATGAAGGTAATTTAAAAAAAAACGTTCTTTTTTTTTTTTTACAGAAGCTCCGGAGCACGTCCTATCTGCTCGCGGTCGTGTGGTGAAATGAGAGAGTCTCACACTGATGACGCGGTCGCGTACCTGTGACGCAGTCGCGTACCAGTGATGCGTTACGTAGAAAGTTAAAAAAAAAAAAAAAAAAAAAAAACTTTATCAGTAGGAGAAAAGGACAACGCACATCTTGTTATGAGTCGGCTGTGTTTACACGTACAATTGTTTGTATATTTATTATTTTAAATTATGTAATGAATGAAAGATATAAATAAATTAAAAATAAAAACATGTCTTTTTTTTTGTCATCAGCACCAGGGAATTCAACACCTCGGGTGAATGTGCGTACCACGGCCAGGCCTTCAACTGCTTCACCTATCATGATTGTCCACCCAGAACCGGATTGTGAGGTGCTACGAACGCCGGTGTCTATGGTGGAGAGGGATTGTGGAGTCATAGCTGCTCAGAATCCGTCTATCACAACACCTGCTCCGGCCATCGCTGCTGCTGCTGCAGCTGCTGCTGCTGCTGCTGCTGTAGCTGCAGCATCGCCAGGAGAGTCCAGGGCTGCGAGACGCCTTAGTTTCGGAAGCAGACGGTGTACGCCTCTGGCGAGAAGACTCTCTAACGGTAATACTTGACTTGACTTACATGTTTTTCATCGGGTGAGGGTTAGTGTTTTAAAAAAGTCTACAATTTTATCCTCATTTTCAGATTCAGCTGTCAGACGGAGAAGGAGAAGGAGGAGGGGAAGAGGAGGGGAAGAGGAGATGCAGCGAGCCAGCAAATCTGTCTAGATTTTCTGACTAAAGTCTGTCAGATTCTGGAGACAGCCTGCAATCTTTTCAGCCAAGTGTGTGAATGATCAACGGGTGCTGTTTAATCGATGTTTTTATTTGTTTGTCTGTTTGTTTGTTTTGTTTAGATGATGACTGACGCGGAGGAAAATGTGTGCATTCCTGTTGAACTTGAGAACGCTGTCAGGGGTTTGAATCTTTTGCCACACCACTTTCAAATTGATAGCTCTTCTGAAACGGACACACCCCTCGACAACATTAGAAATGCAGTCCGGCAGTTAAATAATTTACAGCCTCTTTTTCGGACTGAACAAGTTGGTAGCTCTTATGGCACAGAACTCTCGGTTGTTAACTGCCCCATCGGAAACTTGGAACATGCTTTACATATGGTCGCCCCGTTTAGAAACTTGGAAGAGGCTTTGCTGAATTTAAACCATACCGGTTTAGACCCGCAGAATAATGATCAGAATGGTGGGTCTGTTGAGCAGGCTGAGGAGGGGGAGGGGTTGACTGAGGAGACAGAGGAAGGGGAGGGGTTGACTGAGGAGACTGAGGAGTTGGCAGAGGAGGGGGAGGAGACAGAGGAGGGGGTGGCTGAGGTGCAGCATGCTGAGGATGGGGAGGTAGCAACTACAGGCGGAAATTCATGGCGGAGACATTCGAGATTTAACTACGAGGAAGTGACACGGACTCTTAACCTGTTAACGTTCCGACGGTCAGTCCACGGGCCGTCAGTCCGAATTTCTGTAGTTTCCGAAACTAAACTGTAATTTACACAGCTCAAATGTTACGTGAGGCACTCATGCGACATATCTTTGGAAAGCTAAGATTCTTGTGATTCAATCAATGTAAAGCATTTCAGGATATAATCATAACAGCAGGTACAATCAAAGCGCCTTTGTCACACCACAAACAAACAAACAAGCAGTTACGAAATCAACGCAACTCACCTTATGAGCGTTATAAAAGTCGTCCGATCAAAAATATTCCCACAAAACTGGTTAAACTCAGGAAGGTCCAGTCGATCCAATCCAGTAAAGTATTTAGTCCAAAATGCATTATTTTACCAGAAAGTATCCACAAAAACGCCACTGGTAGCTGGTCGGTGTTCAGTAACTTCCGTGTTTTCTTCATCATAAAAACGCTTCCTCCTGTCCTGACATACATGTGTCTGGTCTCAAAATGGAGGGGGTCATCTGAACTTTCGATTGACACCTCATACAGCCATACAGCAGCTTCCCTGTCCTGTCCACAGCCTACAATAGCCAATAAGGGCCAACGTTGAAACGAAGCCATGTCCTACTTTGCTTCAGGAAAAAAACAGCCAGTTAGAATCAATCGTGCTGATGACTGACGCATTGAATAGCCAATGAAATTCTGAAAACAACGATGTGACGGTCGAGGGGGTGGAGATAACGGGGAACAAAGAAAGCCGTGCGTAAATGGTAATTAGATAGTCTCATGAACGCGCGTCATCGCGCCCCTCAGCAGGACGCACCCAGTGTGGCTTATTTCTCAGCAGCGTTTTTTTCAGTTTGGGAGCGTATTTATTGTAGAAAATGGTGAAAAGGACTGTCCAAGAAGGAAGAGGAGGAATTTGCTCGTCGTGAAAGTTACGTGTCAGGAGAGGGGATCAGATAAGATCAGATAACAGAGCGCACGCCTGCGCAGAAGACATTTCCTCCGTCGGAGAAGATTTTCCTCTGCATACGTAAGTATTTGACTAAATTGTGACTTATATTACAGCTTATATTATATCATTACGTATATATTGTATCATAATTGGTAGTATTATTCATATTATTATTACGTTTTACTGAATATTTTGACATAAACAAGTTTTACTTTGAATAAATACAAAAGCCTTTGTTTGTGTGTGTGTGGGGGGGGGGAGGAGTATGTGTGAGTTGTTTGTTGGGGTGTGTGTGTGGGTGTGGTGTGTGTGTGTCGGGGGGGTTCATTGTGTAAAGTAGTACAATACAGAAAAGATGGAACATTTTGTAAATGACTTATTTCTTTATTTTCACATAATGGGCAGTCATCTGAGGATTCAGATGTGGATTGGGAGCCAGTCAGCAAGTGGTCACATAGAGGGTCAAAGGTGCAGATGGACATTGGCAGATAAAGGACATCTCAGTTCCAGCTGTGAAGGAGTACAGCCGGTATGTGCTGTATATTCAACTGTGTATTCATTTTGAAATGAAACCATTTTTGTGTTGCACATATTTATGTTTTTGTATATATATTTTTCATTGTTGTTCCAGGTGTATGGGTGGAGAGGAGAGATCCCTCTGCACCAGAAGGCATTCTGGGAGACCCTCACCGAGCAGCTGGCAGAAGCAGGGTCTTCCTCCACAGCCAGACCTGTCCCACCTCCTGCTCCGCGTGGAGCACATCACATACTGGTTTTTATCAGTGGGCAGAGGACTACTGGTAGGCTGAAGTGCAGGCACTGTTATGCTAAAACACAGTTGAAATGCTCCTCATGTGATGTGCCTTTGTGCTTGATACCGACTAGAGATTGCTACAGTGACTGGCATGCTGCCAACCTGTAAATGGTTATAATTGTAAATATGTTCAAATATGTGAATAGTTTGCTGTGTTGTAAAAGATAGTCATTTTTTTTATATAAATTACATTTTCCACAACAACACTTGTTTTGACTCTTTTTATATGCAAAATTTAGCTTTATGTTTCAGTAACTTTTTTTCAGCAATATTGATAGTGAATCTGAATGTGGGATAGGATACCTCTAAGTGTCACCTTTCATTAGAGGCCAAGATTATGACTGTCGATGAAGCGTTCAAGAGTTATGTCCTTTTATCCGAGGTATGTGGCCATGTTTATCCAAGTGCCATTTTGGAGTCTCCAAATGACCATTTTTGGAAACGCCTAGACATACTCTTACAAAAACGTGTGTAAAATACTCATTTTTAGTGGTATTGTTATCAAATTGAACTTGCACTAGGTAAGGCTTCATGCTGTGGTCCCATTGTGTTTTCCAGCTAATAAGTCACAGCTGCACTCATCTGCAGACATCTGTTTACAAAAAAAATTCAGGCGGAAATAAAAAAACTTATATTTCAGTGTGTTCAAACTTAGATTACTCAATGCTAGTAGCACTTACAGTGATTCTGACAGTTGGGGGAAAAACTTCAGAGTGTTACCTTTCAAAAGAGACCAAAACCATCCATGTGCTATAAACGGTTCAAGAACAGCTTTCAATTTACTTTGGGTATGTCTTGGATAGGCGTTTTATGCAAATTATACAGGAATGTTAAGGGGTTAAAATGGAGGGGGTCATCTGAACTTTCGATTGACACCTCATACAGCCATACAGCAGCTTCCCTGTCCTGTCCACAGCCTACAATAGCCAATAAGGGCCAACGTTGAAACGAAGCCATGTCCTACTTTGCTTCAGGAAAAAAAACAGCCAGTTAGAATCAATCGTGCTGATGACTGACGCATTGAATAGCCAATTAAATTCTGAAAACAACGATGTGACGGTCGGGGGGTGGAGATAACAGGGAAACAAAGAAAGCCGTGCGTAAATGGTAATTAGATAGTCTCATGAACGCGCGTCATCGTGCGCCTCAGCAGGACGCCCCAGTGTGGCTTATTTCTCAGCGTTTTTTCAGTTTGGGAGCGTATTTATTGGAGAAAATGGTGAAAAGGACTGTCCAAGAAGGAAGAGGAGGAATTTGCTCATCGTGAAAGTTACGTGTCAGGAGAGGGGATCAGATAAGATCAGATAACAGAGCGCACGCCTGCGCAGAAGACATTTCCTCCGTCGGAGAAGATTTTGCTCTGCATACGTAAGTATTTGACTAAATTGTGACTTATATTACAGCTTATATTATATTATTACGTATATATTGTAACATAATTGGTAGTATTATTCATATATTACGTATTACTGTATATTTTGACATAAACAAGTCTTACTTTGAATAAATACAAAAGCCTTTGTTTGTGTGTGTGTGTGTGGGGGGAGGAGTATGTGTGAGTTGTTTGTTGGGGTGTGTGTGTGGGTGTGTGTGTGGGGGGGGGGTGTTTTCATTGTGCAATACAATACAGAAAAGATGGAATGTTTTGTAAATGACTTATTTCTTTATTTTCACATAATGGGCAGTCATCTGAGGATTCAGATGTGGATTGGGAGCCAGTCAGAAAGTGGTCACATAGAGGGTCAAAGGTGCAGATGGACATTGGCAGATAAAGGACATCTCAGTTCCAGCTGTGAAGGAGTACAGCCGGTATGTGCTGTATATTCAACTGTGTATTCATTTTGAAATGAAACCATTTTTGTGTTGCACATATTTATGTTTTTGTATATATATTTTTCATTGTTGTTCCAGGTGTATGGGTGGAGAGGAGAGATCCCTCTGCACCAGAAGGCATTCTGGGAGACCCTCACCGAGCAGCTGGCAGAAGCAGGGTCTTCCTCCACAGCCAGACCTGTCCCACCTCCTGCTCCGCGTGGAGCACATCACATACTGGTTTTTATCAGTGGGCAGAGGACTACTGGTAGGCTGAAGTGCAGGCACCGTCATGCTAAAACACAGTTGAAATGCTCCTCATGTGATGTGCCTTTGTGCTTGATACCGACTAGAGATTGCTACAGTGACTGGCATGCTGCCAACCTGTAAATGGTTATAATTGTAAATATGTTCAAATATGTGAATAGTTTGCTGTGTTGTAAAAGATAGTCATTTTTTTTATATAAATTACATTTTCCACAACAACACTTGTTTTGACTCTTTTTATATGCAAAATTTAGCTTTATGTTTCAGTAACTTTTTTTCAGCAATATTGATAGTGAATCTGAATGTGGGATAGGATACCTCTAAGTGTCACCTTTCATTAGAGGCCAAGATTATGACTGTACGATGAAGCGTTCAAGAGTTATGTCCTTTTATCCGAGGTATGTGGCCATGTTTATCCAAGTGCCATTTTGGAGTCTCCAAATGACCATTTTTGGAAACGCCTAGACATACTCTTACAAAAACGTGTGTAAAATACTCATTTTTAGTGGTATTGTTATCAAATTTGAACTTGCACTAGGTAAGGCTTCATGCTGTGGTCCCATTGTGTTTTCCAGCTAATAAGTCACAGCTGCACTCATCTGCAGACATCTGTTTACAAAAAAAATTCAGGCGGAAATAAAAAAACTTATATTTCAGTGTGTTCAAACTTAGATTACTCAATGCTAGTAGCACTTACAGTGATTCTGACAGTTGGGGGAAAAACTTCAGAGTGTTACCTTTCAAAAGAGACCAAAACCATCCATGTGCTATAAAACGGTTTCAAGAACAGCTTTCAATTTACTTTGGGTATGTCTTGGATAGGCGTTTTATGCAAATTATACAGGAATGTTAAGGGGTTAAAATGGAGGGGGTCATCTGAACTTTCGATTGACACCTCATACAGCCATACAGCAGCTTCCCTGTCCTGTCCACAGCCTACAATAGCCAATAAGGGCCAACGTTGAAACGAAGCCATGTCCTACTTTGCTTCAGGAAAAAAAACAGCCAGTTAGAATCAATCGTGCTGATGACTGACGCATTGAATAGCCAATTAAATTCTGAAAACAACGATGTGACGGTCGGGGGGTGGAGATAACAGGGAAACAAAGAAAGCCATGCGTAAATGGTAATTAGATAGTCTCATGAACGCGCGTCATCGTGCGCCTCAGCAGGACGCCCCAGTGTGGCTTATTTCTCAGCGTTTTTCAGTTTGGGAGCGTATTTATTGTAGAAAATGGTGAAAAGGACTGTCCAAGAAGGAAGAGGAGGAATTTGCTCATCGTGAAAGTTACGTGTCAGGAGAGGGGATCAGATAAGATCAGATAACAGAGCGCACGCCTGCGCAGAAAGACATTTTCCTCCGTCGGAGAAGATTTTGCTCTGCATACGTAAGTATTTGACTAAATTGTGACTTATATTACAGCTTATATTATATTATTACGTATATATTGTAAACATAATTGGTAGTATTATTCATATATTACGTATTACTGTATATTTTGACATAAACAAGTCTTACTTTGAATAAATACAAAAGCCTTTGTTTGTGTGTGTGTGTGTGGGGGGAGGAGTATGTGTGAGTTGTTTTGTTGGGGGTGTGTGTGTGGGTGTGTGTGGTGGGGGGGGGTGTTTCATTGTGCAATACAATACAGAAAAGATGGAATGTTTTGTAAATGACTTATTTCTTTATTTTCACATAATGGGCAGTCATCTGAGGATTCAGATGTGGATTGGGAGCCAGTCAGAAAGTGGTCACTAGAGGGTCAAAGGTGCAGATGGACATTGGCAGATGAAGGACATCTCAGTTCCACCAGCTGTGAAGGAGTACAGCCGGTATGTGCTGTATATCAACTGTGTATTCATTTTGAAATGAAACCATTTTTGTGTTGCACATATTTATGTTTTTATATATATATTTTTCATTGTTGTTCCAGGTATATGGGTGGAGAGGAGAGATCCCTCTGCACCAGAAGGCATTCTGGGAGACCCTCACTGAGCAGCTGGCAGAAGCAGGGTCTTCCTCCACAGCCAGACCTGTCCCACCTCCTGCTCCGCGTGGAGCACATCACATACTGGTTTTTATCAGTGGGCAGAGGACTACTGGTAGGCTGAAGTGCAGGCACTGTCATGCTAAACACAGTTTGAAATGCTCCTTGTGTGATGTGCCTTTGTGCTTGATACCGACAAGAGATTGCTACAGTGACTGGCATGCTGCCAACCTGTAAATGGTTATAATTGTAAATATGTTCAAATATGTGAATAGTTGCTGTGTTGTAAAAGTCATTTTTTAATATAAATTACATTTTCCACAACAACACTTGTTTTGACTCTTTTTATATGCAAAGTTTAGATTTATGTTTCAGTAACTTTTTTTCAGCAATATTGATAGTGAATCTGAATGTGGGATAGGATACCTCTAAGTGTCACCTTTCATTAGAGGCCAAGATTATGACTGTACGATGAAGCGTTCAAGAGTTATGTCCTTTTATCCGAGGTATGTGGCCATGTTTATCCAAGTGCCATTTTGGAGTCTCCAAATGGCCATTTTTGGAAACACTTTGGGTATGCCTTGGATAGGCGTTTTATGCAAATTATACAGGAATGGTAAGGGGTTAACATACCCCAGCTGGGGGAGGAACCTGACATCGTTGCATTTTATAATAGTGTAATGGGACAGGTTTTGACGATAGCTGACGAGACACGAGACCGGGCACGTCGCAATAATGTTGTTCAACAGTGTTGCTCAACAGGGTGGTTCAATCAAATGAGGGTATTGTCTCGAGCAATAATGTTCAGCTTAGCGCCTGTGTGGTGCGAGATAGTTGGGGTGGTGCCAAACGCAAGCTCGAGAGAACGTTAGAATGTGAAGTTCTGGAAAAGAAAAGGAGACATTTATTTGTTGTCGATGACAGGAAAGATCAACTGTGTTTCGCCATCAGCCTCGCTC